>JAJKFI010000009.1:24829340-24849723 GCA_029204185.1 Lerista edwardsae
TAATAATAATAATAATAATAATAATAATAATAATAATAATAATAATAATACTTGGATTTATATACCGCCTTTCTTAGGTCACCAGATTTCTCTAATGACTATAACTCAAGGCGGTTTACATGGGCAGACTACCCCTAGCTTGTCCTTGATGCCCCTCCCCAAGTAAGGCCAAACCCTATCCCAATCTTCCCCTGGAATGTCCTGGAACGTTCTCCACACTGAAGTGAGCTGGGTGCCCTGTTGGCACATGCCCAGGGCTGCCAGCTATTCATGCTGGTGGCCCCAGCCCGGACACCTTTTCTTCAGTTGCCACACCAGCAGCTGAGGCCTTCTGTCGACGGAATGGGAGTTCCAACAGTGTCATTCATGTTTTCCTAGAATTCAGCCTTCTCTGTTTAGGAAGCCTCTTTTAATGAATTTAAACCCTTGCGAAGTAGAGAATAATCCTTAGGATGGCATTTTCATCACTTAGCCTTTGTGTGCTGCAAAATTGTCCTTTACTGTTTAATGACGAAGATTCATCTTTGCAAGGGCAGAAAATCAATCAATCAACAGGTATTTATATACCGCTTTTCAACACGAGTTCACAAAGCGGTTTACAGGCAAATAGTAATAATAAAGTTAAATGGCTCCCTGTCCCAAAAGGGCTCACAATCTAAAAAAAGGCAGACCGCCAGCAACAGCCACTAGAAGGACTGCGCAGGGGTGAAGAGGGACAGTTACTCTCCCCCTACAAAATATAAGAGGAACACCACTGGAAAAAGTGCCTCTTGTCCAGTTAGCAGGGGTCACATTGGGAAAAGACATTGCAGAAAAGACATTGCAGGGAAAAGACATTGCAGAAAAATTCTGACTAGACAGCTCTTGGAATTTTTTTAAAACACTCTAACAGTTTTATGATTCTTCCCTCTCCCCCTCCCTCCAAATTTATTATCTTGAAAAGTTGGCAGAAAGCATAAAACAGTGAAATGAGAGGACCCATTTTTTTCCATTGACTTGCAGGTGCAAGACTATATCTTGATTTAACCATCATCAGTATGCTGGAATTAATTTTTTTTTTGGGGGGGGGGGTCGCTTGAAAGGAAGGATTTGCTATGTAAGATGCTTTTATGCTGAATGGATTGCAAAGGTGATATTAAATACATTTCCCACAATATGTAAATATGTAAAGTGCTACTGTAATGCACTTTATGAATACAATATTTTGAACATCTTACAAGCAGAAACTGGTGTTGTTTCCGATCTTGCCAGGTTTACCTGAGATATGCTATCCAGATTTAACTAAACTCAGCCTGTGCCACCTTTTCAGCAAAATATGAAACTGTATCTTTTTTTTTCTATATTTCATCAGATGTTTGGTTGCTGGAGCATTTTTGAACATCTCTAGGTTTATCCAAATTCAGATCTGACATTCTAATGTAATTTGACTAGCTGTGTCAATTTTTTTCTCATCGGAGTCAGTGGATTTTAATCCAAATCCTGCGATCTTTCAGATCAAAATTTTCGTCCATATCTGAACACAGTTTGGGCTGCATCATCAAACTACAATAAAATTAACATATATTTACAGCATTGTTGTAATGCTGAATTCAGCACAATGGAGGTTCACACACACACACACACACACACACACACACACACACACACACACACTATGTAGTTATGATTACAACCCCATCTCAATTTGTAGGTCTAGAATGAACTGAAGTCCTTTGTATGCTTCCTCATCATAAGAATGTGCTCTTACTTTCTTTCGAGAACTGCTGTATCTCATATTTAGTTCCCAAGTTCAACTGATCACATTTACAACATGCACATCCCTGACATAATCCTCCCAACTGTACTGTTCTCATACCTCATTTCGATCTGGGACTAAAGTTAGAGTCTAGGATGCTGGCATTACATCACTCTGGAAGAGGAAATGCAAAAACAGTCGCAATTCCTTCACAAAACGTTCTTGCCTTTTCATGCAACCCATGACTCTTTCTCAACCCGCTTTCCAAGGCTGCTCGAGAAAAGAGGGTTGGCTGGACTGCCATCCCATTAAACATTCTTATTTGTAGGGCCGTTTGTTTTTCATTACCAAACAGCCAACCGTGTCTAGAAATCACATATAACCGGCATCGTACTATATTCGGTTCATTCGTAAATCAGGAAACTGCCAAACTCCAGGATTTCCACTTTGCTCCATTCATTTATTAGCTATTCTTTTCAGTTTGGCTGGGAAAAGAGAGTTTCTATAAATTCTGCCATGTCAGTCTAAATCTAGAGGGTTTATTATCTCCCTCTACGTTCACACCCCACAGAGATTCTCTTCTGTCTACTGCTCTTCTCTCAGTCTGTCACCTGGTTGGTGAGTTTATTGGCCCTGGGAAATGGAATGACACACACCAGTGAAGAGTTGAATTCTAAACTCTCTTCTTCCCCCCCCCTCTTTCCTTTCAGCCCCAGATACTTTCATCCATATTTTTTAAGTGAGCTATCCTCTAAAACCGTTACATAGACATCTTCCCAGATGTCAGGTCAATTGCATTTCAAGATGACAAGAGTAAATATTTTGACAAGAGTAGGAACCCCTCCCACCTCAACAATGGAGTTGTCATTTTTGTTTTTCAGTTTATATTCTCTGGGAGTCCAGTACTATTTCCAACACTTGGGTCAGCTTTTGGGGATACAATTTGGAAGTCACACTATATTCAATTATACTGGGAAGGCAGCAGCTTAGCTGAGCCTTCTCACTAGAAAGGATGCGTGATTAGAATTAGCGCAGGCAGATTTTCGATCTGGAAATGGAATTGCACCTGCCACCTCTGTGATTGTTTGACAAGAATGAACAGCTTTTAAAACAACAGCAACAATATTTTGACAAGGATCTAATAGTTCTCAGAAACCCAGGGACTGTGGCACCTCATACAAATATAAAGGGTAAATACCGAGCTGCTACTTTCTCACTCTAAATAGGGCAGTTAAGCTAGTCAATTTGGAGTGCAATTCTGCCATCAAGGGTACTTGGTGATGAAACAGCCACTGACTTGAATGGCATCAAGATCATGTATTTTTTTCATAGCATTTTGTGACCTCACTCCCACTCTGCACAGACGTTTCAAACTCATCTGTTCTGGAGGGAAATACATTCCTACCACCATAGAGGCGTGGCGTTTTTAAAGTAACTCTTAATAGGGGAATAATGTACAAACTGGGCATGATCCAACCAGGCAGTTATGGATCTGAGCTGCAGGTTCAGAGGTGAGCATCCTAGCTATTCTACACAGGTTATACAGTATGCTTCACGAGGGTATCTATTGTATCAACACAGGAGATGAAATTGCCTTACTGCTGCTTGCCGGTGGCTGTTGGAGAGAATCCCATGAATCTTCACCACATCTTTCTCCATTCTGTCTATGTTCACCCACAGATCTCGGCTGGTAGGATCTAATGGGCCAAATGTCCTAGAAGTGTAGTAATTGTGATCTGTATCCTCCTGTGGGGAAAAAAAAACCCAAATCCAACAAAAAGCGAGATTAAAAATTGACATGCTTTCTAGTTTATTTTTTTTCTACTCTAGAAATGAAATACGTCTTGCAATAACTGGTAGAGTTTTATCGCCCAGCTAAAGAAATTAAGGCAAACACAGCAGAAAGAGGAAAAAATACAGACCATTACATTTTATGAACAGCAAGACAGGAGAGAAAAGTGCTGACCTGGAATAAATCTGATTTTACAAATGCAATTTTTGCATCCTAACAACTTGAATAAGTGGTTGCAAAAATAAATGTTGGCATTTGATTTAGGGATGATCAGTAAATCGTAGATGACTTTTTCTGTGTCTTAACAAGCATAATAAGCAGTTGTTACTTCTATAAAGAACCTTCCTTGAAATTATATTTTAATGTGTTCTGTTTTCACATTTCCTGTTTATGTATCTGTATCTTTTAAAAAAAAAAATGTCTGTGGCTGCTATGATATCAGAGTGAGAGCTGTACAATGTCATCTCGAGTTGGCCTGATACTGATAGTTTCCAAGTTTGTCATATTCAATTTTTAAAAATCATGGTGTGTTGCACAATCTTCTTCATGACAACTAACCTCACTGTTGAACTTTTACAAGACAGCTTCAGCTAAATCCAAAGAAGAAGGAACAAAAAAGATGTTTGTATAGGTAAGGGGCATTGTAGAACTGTCACACTATAGTGGGCTATATTACTTAAATGAGGAACTTTGCAACTTCTGTATTTCAAAGCAACAACCAAAAGGACATGCGTGCGTGCAACAAAAGAAATGAACAAACACATGTGCATGCGTGCACACACACACGGTTCTCACTGCAGCAGCTTCGAGCAATGAATTCCTTTTTAATACTCTTCCACCAACTAGACATAAAGAACAATGCTGTGGTTTGGCCCTAGAAGCAATTCCTAGGGGGGAACAGAAGAGGAACATTCATATGAAGATATGAAGATCTAGCTCAGTTGGACCAACGGGTCATAGCCATCAAAAGAAGTTGATACTGCATATATGCCAAACTGTAATGCTATGTGCAGTACAAATGCTGGCTGACATTTTCAAATCTAGAGTGTGATCCCATTTAATGAAACTATTATCAGAAGAAAAGGATTGTGTAGCAGCCTTTTGACTGAAACCATCTGATTGTCCTGACATCCTTATCTCATTCATATGTTCATCAAAGGCAGAAGGCATTATGCAAAGCCACTTCTACTTGAGGTCTCAGGAAATGACAATGAGCACTTCCTCAAGTTCAGACATAACTGTGAAACCACATTACTCTGCCCTCCTGCACAGTATTTCATATGCACAAAGTGATGGCTTCATAATGAGATTTTGGAAATCTTCCATGGGATTAATGCAAGGGGACACTCTACTGAAAGGGGACAGATTAATTTTGCATTATCAGGAAACCGCAATTCATTCGTTTTTCATATATGTTTAAGCCATGACACCCGCTATTTGAGAAACAAAATTAGTTTACATTATTAGGTGTGTTGCCACATTGCATTTTCCTGTACTCAGGTCAGTGCCAAGTCCAGCAGATCCTGGGACACAAATATAATTGTGCCCCTTGTGCTGTGTGCATTGCTCCCCACTGAGTCACTTCAGTTCCCTCACTGCTTACTGGGTGGGCTGGCAAACCAACGGGTAGACATGGTAGTCGCAGGCTGATCCTGCCAGTCGTGCTGCCCTGGAATGTTCCAAACCATGACAAAGGTCTCAATGCCATTCGTAACCTTCCAACAACATTGACTTTGGGGAAGGGGGATGTAACAGGAAGTGTCTACCCAAACTCCCACCCAGAGGCCAATGGCAACTGCTGGTAGTGCATTGGTCTGTAGTGAGGGGAGGATGGGAAAGCACTTTCTTTTTGCTCCCTCTCCAATGCTGAGAAGGATTCTCAGGGGCCCTAGATCAGCGATGGGCTCTACAAATGAACAAGGGGAACGCTGGGCGGGACGTAGGCGGGACTTCCGCTTGAGTGGCAGCCCGTCTGTAGCATTCCACGGCTGCCCTGGCCTCGGGGGGGGGGCTCCTGCTCGCCGCGGGGGACAGGTGAGGGTCACACCAGGTGCCTGGGCAAGCAAACCGGGGGCAGCCCCCCCAAGGCCAGGGCAGCTGCGGAACACTACAGACGGGCAGCCAATCACGTGGAAGCCCCGCGTAAGTCCCGCCCAGCGTTCCCCTTGTTCATTTGTAGATCCCATCGCTGCCCTAGATGTCTGCTTGGATGATCCCATTGACTGCCGCAGCCAATGGCAATTGCAACAACGGTAGCCTCAAAGTTTCCTTAAGAACATCTAAAACCACAACACCATTTTCAACGCGAACCCTGAGATGGTTTCATCTCCTGCAGCAGCCACTGAAAGAACGGATACAGGACCTTTGAAAGGTCATGAGCTGCTGGAACGGCCTGAACACACCTTCCGAAGCCAGCCCTGCTCTTACTAAAGAAGCTTGTAGAAAAGCAACCAGAACATATGCAAGAAATTATAGATTGATAGATTAATTTTTATTGTAATACTAGCTGGTTGTGACCCGGCGTTGCCCGGGGGACAATGTATCCCAAGGTTCTAGTAGGAGAAGGAATGAATTAGGGGGGTCCTCACCCCACAGTATTCCTGTCCAGATCGTCAGGAATATGTGAACCAGGTGTGGGGCACAGCGTCCCAGGCGTGCTAGAGTGAGGGAGGAACATACCCGGAAATAGGGAACTATGCATAAACAGTATGAAGTAGTAAGATCCAGGTGGAAATGTAACATCCCTCACTGAAAGAAGAAAGCATTGAGGACCCTGAATCCGAAATGCACACTATCACTGTGGAAGGAATCAGGAAGCAGGCACACACTCAACTAAGAGAGAGAAATGAAAGTGGCACACTTACTGAACAATGTCTGCAGGTGATGTGCAGGGTAGGAGTGAAGTATGAGAGACGGGAACAGCCGGCCAATGAGCTCTGCGCAAATACGTCCATCTCAGACCTGAGTGGGTGCTGGAATTGTCTGGAACCTGCTCTTCCCAGCCTGGGCAACTGAGGAAGTGGGCAGTAGTTTCACTTTCGTTTCTGATCTATCCCTGTGTATGAGCTCAGCTACTGCAGTTCCACCACATAACCTGCAGAATCGTTTGTGACCACAGGGTGGCAGCAGACCTCTAGTCCAATGCAATCCCCTTGGTTCCTGACGATCTGGCCCCCGTCCCCGAAAAACGGGGAGCTGTAGGGGGGTCTGACCCCCGCAGTGTTTTTTGCCAGGGTGCAAGGTACGTGCGTGCCGTGTTTCGTGCGGCTTGGGCAAGGCGTTGCGGAGTCTATGCAGAACATACACACAAACAAACACACAAACCCACCCACACGCATACCCACACACCCACGTCCGTTTATATATATATATAGATATACAGTATCATATTCGTAAACCTTTATTGGCATTAATATACAGTGTGCCCTAGGCATCCATGGGGATTCCGTTCTTGGAACCCTTCAGATGCAGGAAACCACGGATAATTAAATCTGCGGGTGGGGCCAGCATGGTGGTCTGAAGCCTGGGGAGGCTGCATGCAGACAACCCGGACCACAGAAGGCTTCTGAAGGTTTTCAAAAAAAACAGAAGTGGATTTCTAAGGCCTTCCAGGGGCCTTCTGAAGCTTGGAGAGAAAGAACGTCCACCAGAAGTGAAAGCCACTGGCTTGCTTTTCACTCCATTTAGGGAGCACAAAGGCAGCTGGTTAGAGGGAGGGTACATAAGAACATAAGAAAAGCCTTGCTGGATCAGGTCAAAGGCCCATCTAGTCCAGCTTCCTGTATCTCACAGTGGCCCACCAAATGCCTCAGGGACCACACAAGAGACCAGATAACGGAATTCTTACCTGGGAATCTCCTGTTCTGGGGATAGGAAGGTGGGGCATTCGTGACCACGTGGGTATGCCCTTCCCTTGGATGAGGCAGGGCCGGACTTCAAAGTTGTCTCCTCCTCTTCCTGCGGAAGGGCATCCCAGCTTCCCAGTCAACCGAGCTGGACTCCAGGACCCCTCGCAGGCAATACATTAACGATAATTGAACACTAGAAAACATAAACTCTCACCACAGGAAGATAGAACAATAAACTTCGAACTAGAGAAGAAAAACAGGCACAGCGACAGCCTAGGAAAAAAAGAGCTCATAAGGTGGAAAAGCACCCCCGCTCTCAACTAATCGAAACTTGTTTGTCCATCAGCTGACACCTTTCCTCCTGTGGCGGGGCGAATGCCCCACCTTCCTATCCCCAGAACAGGAGATTCCCAGGTAAGAATTCCGTTTTCTCTGGGGAAGGAAGGTGGGTCATTCGTGACCACGTGGGACATGCCAGAGCAGTTACCTTAGGGTGGGGAGGAAACGTGTCAGCTAAACTTTGACCACCTGCTGAAGAACCCTTCTCCCAAATGCCGCCTGATCCGCCGCTGCTTGGTCGATTCTATAATGCTTTGTAAAGGTGCTCGGCGACGACCAGGTCGCTGCCCTACAAATGACGGCCAGGGAGTGAGCTCCCTCAAACGCTGCCGAAGTGGCAGCCCCACGCAGTGAGTGAGCGGTAATCCCCCCGGGTACCTGCAAACCCCCCGAAAGGTAAGTTAAGGAAATAGCCTCCTTTATCCATGCTGTCAGCGTCGTTCTAGACACCTTTTTACCCTTCTTGTGCCCCCTGAAGGCAATGAACAATGAGTCTGTCGCTCTAAAAACCCGAGTACGGTTGATGTAATATCTGAGGGCCCTTCTGACATCCAACTTATGCCACCTCTGTTCCTCTGGATGAGACGGATTAGGACTAAAGGAAGGGAGGACAATGTCCTGTTCCCTGTGGAAGAGAGTGTTGATTTTAGGAATGAACGCCAGGTCGGGACGGAGCACTACCCGATCATTGTGAAAAATGCACAAGTTGGGATTCACAGAAAGGGCACCCAGTTCTGAGACCCTCCTCGCTGAGGTGATGGCAGTGAGGAAGAGGGTCTTGAGCGTAAGTTCCTTGAGCGGAACAGAAGACAAAGGTTCAAAGGGTGCTTTCGTGAGCCCCTTGAGGACGATATGTAAGTCCCATGACGGAAACCTGTGAACTACTGGAGGGTTCGAAAGGGCCGCGCCCCTCAGAAATCTTTTGATATGCGGATGCGTGGATATGTTTGGCCCCAGACTGGCCTCCATCACACTATTTATGGCAGACACCTGTCTCCTAATTGTACTGGTACTTAAACCTTTATCCAGGCCCTCCTGGAGGAACAGAAGGATATCCGAAATAGAAGGGTCAGATGGTTGAAGCTGCTTTGCTGCACACCAGTGCGCGAACTTCCTCCACGTGACCCCATAGGACCGCTTAGTGGAGTCCCTCCTCGATGCCAGAAGAGTAGCCACCACCTGGTCCGAGTACCCCCAGCCCCTTAACGCTTGCCGCTCAGTCTCCATGCTGTTAACTTCAGAAACTGCGGATGGGGGTGAAGGATTGGGCCCTGCCTGAGAAGATCTGGTCTCCCTGGCAAGGGCCATGCGGCGCTTACTGACCCCCTTATTAGAGAGGGGAACCACGGGCGTCTGGGCCAATGGGGAGCCACTAGGATCAATTCCGTCCGCTGCTGGCGTAGCTTGCGAAGCACCAGGGGAATCATCTGTACTGGCGGGAATGCGTATAGCAATCCCGGAGGCCACGGAGCGTGGATGGCGTCTATGTCCTCCGCTCCTCCGGACAGGGTCCGGGAGAAAAAGCGTGGAACCTGTTTGTTCTCTGGAGTCGCAAAAAGATCCACCACTGGATCTCCGAACCTCTCGGCCACCAACCGAAAAACCTGAGGATGCAGCTGCCACTCTGACTCGCACAGACTCTGCCTGCTGAGCCAATCGGCCTGCACGTTTTTGGTGCCCGCCAGGTGTTCCGCCCTGATTGACCGCAGAAACTCCTCGGCCCAAAGGAATAGGAGAGTTGTTTCGGCCATCAGGGAGCGAGATCTGGTTCCCCCCTGACGGTTGATATGGGCCTTGGCCGTAACATTGTCCGTACGGACCAGAATGTGACGCCCCCGCACCTCTGTCTGGAAGTAAAGAAGAGCCAGTCGAATGGCCCTCAGCTCGAGCCAGTTGACGCTGTGAGCGGTCTCCTCCGGAGACCACCTGCCCTGAGCATGATCCGTCCCCAAAGTGGCCCCCCACCCCAGCAGACTTGCGTCGGTGGTGAGAACCATCCTTGAGGGTAGCTCGAGACTTGCTCCGTCGGACAGCCTCTTTGGAACTAACCACCAGTTGAGACTCTCCCTCAAAACTGCATCCAGGGACAGCCACAACGGGGTCTTCTGCTCTATGGCCTTGGAAAACGGACGGAGGAACCCCTGCATCTGCCGGAGATGGAACCGTGCCCACGGCACCACATCCTGGCATGATACCATCAACCCCTGCAGCCTGGCCAGTATCATAAGCGGCTGTCTGGGCTGAGCATAAACCTGAGTCAGTGTTTGAATCATCACCTGCTGTCTCTCCGGGGAGAGCTGGACCCGGAAATTGACCATGTCCAGCCGAAGACCCAGGTGAATCAACACTTGACTCGGTTCCAGGGAGCTCTTTGCCAGGTTCACTACGAACCCATGATCCCTGAGACAGCCAAGGGTCACGTCCGTGTCCCTCAGTGCCTGCTCCCTCGACGGCGCCCGTATCAGGATGTCGTCGAGATAGGGAAACAGGGAGATGCCCTGAAGGCGGAGACTGGCCACCACGGTCACCAGAAGTTTGGTAAAGACCCGTGGTGCAGTTGTCAGCCCAAACGGCATGGCCCTGTACTGAAAGTGGCGATGGCCGTACGTGAACCTGAGGAAGCGCCGATGAGCGGTCAAAATGGGGACATGTAGGTAGGCCTCGGTCAAATCCACTGAAGAGAGGTAGTCCCCCTTCTCCAGTGCCGCTGCAATAGACCACCATGTCTCCATCTTGAACTTCCGCTTCCAGAGGAAACGGTTCAGCCACTTCAGATCCAGTATGGCTCGCTTGTCCCCGTTCTTTTTCGAGACAAGGAACCACACTGAATACACTCCCTTCCGTTTCTGTGACCTTGGCACCGGCTCGATGGCGCGAATTGCTAGCAAATGCTCCAGAGCCTGTAACTTGTTCCTGTGGTGTGATGGGTCCCTGGATCGGGGAATTTTCCAGAACCGATCCGGCGGGATCGACCGGAATTCCAGGGCATAGCCCTGGGAGACTGTCTGCAGGACCCAAGCATCGGACGTCGAATGCGTCCAGCGTCCCGCAAAGTCCCGCAAAGGCCCCCCAATGGCTCCTGAGCCACTTGCCCACGCGGCGTCAGGTTGCCCTACGCTCCTTGTTGGGTCTGGAACTGGGGGGACGATTTCCAGAAGTTCTGTTCCTGGGAAAAACCCGGGTTTTGTTCCATTTGTGCCTGGATCTGGAGCCAAAGTCTCTACCTTTCGGGAAGAAGCTAGAGGAACGAAAAAGATGATGCTTGTTTTTGGATGGTTCATTCCGCCCAGAGGGAAGGACCTTCCTCTTATCCTTGTTCTCCACGAGTAAGGGCTCCAGATCCTGGCCAAACAGCTTACCCCCTTTGAAGGGAATATTAACGACCCGAGAAAGGGACGCGGCATCACCATTCCATTGTCTCAACCACAAATTACGTCTGGCCACCGCATTTGCAGCCAAGGCCCTAGAGGTAAGTTGTAAGACATCATAGGAAGAATCCGCCGCATAAGCTGCCGCCATTGAAATCTTTTTTAGGTGACTTCTAGCTCGGGAAGGAAGTTTGGGCAATGATGCTAATTCTTTAGTCCAAACAAAGGCTGCTCTAGCCATAATGGAATTGGCCGAAGCGGCTTTAAGCGCCAGGGCTGTCGCTTCAAACCCCCTCCTGAGGAAAGTTTCAATACGCTTGTCCGTAGCGTCCCTAGGACCACTTTCCCCCTCAGAAGGAATGATCGCCGCTGAAGACAACGCCCACCACAGGGAAGGACAACGACTCCGACACTGAGTCTGGCAATGTATACAGCTTATTCCATATCTTAGGTTTATGCTTTGGAACAGTGGGTCTACCCCATTCGGAATCAACCACTCTCTGAAATTCCACAGGGAAAGGAATTGTATTGGGCTTAGGAGGCCCTTGAGGGAATAATTTGTTGAATCTTTTTGACTTCGAATTTTCTCCTTTTTTCTCCGCCTCCCCTTTTTCCATTAAGCCCAGAGCTCGTGTGGCCTTGCCCAGCATTTTGGAAAAGAGATCAATTGGAAAAAGGCGGTCTACAGATTGGGCCTCTTCCTCCTCAGAGGTACCATCGTCTGACAACTCCCCCTCCTCTCTTGCAGACTCAGAGGACGAGGATGAGGCCGAGGAAAATTTTTCCTTTTTGTGATGCTTGCGTTTCTTTGCTGCCTTGCCATGCCGCACCTGTTTACCCCTCTTCAATTTGCGGGCATGGCGACTAAGCGGGGGGTCAGAGGAAAAGGAGTCAGAGCTGGATGCAGAGCTGGACGAATCAAAAACCTGCTGCTGCTGCAGCAAAACCTGCTGGGCGGGAGTACCCCTACAAGCCTTCATGATCTCTCCCATATGTGTTCTGAAGGCTACTTCCACCGCCTCTTTAACTAACCCTTCGATAGGCTGTTTAGCCTTTTTATCCCTTTTTGCCTTCACTGGAGAGGAACGTGATAGCCGTCCCTCCCCTCCAACGATCCCAGACCCTGATGCCCCTACTCCCTTTAGGGCTGGAGTGAGCCTGGAACTGGGAACTGGCTGATCCATTGCTGCCCCGGAAATTTTTAAAATGGCTGGAGCGCAGGACACTCAAAATGGCCGCCGCGGGGGTCGCAGGACACTCAAGATGGCCGCCACGGGGTCGCAGGGCACTCAAAATGGCCACCGCGGGGTCGCAGGACACTCAAAATGGCCACCGCGGGGTCGCAGGACACTCAAAATGGCCGCCGCGGGGGTCGCAGGACACTCAAAATGGCCGCCGCGGGGTCGCAGGACACACAAAAAGGCAGACTGAGAGAAAAACCCCGCCAAAAAGTATGTCAAGTCTGTGCCCTGTTCCGATTTCACCCAGAGCTGTACCGTCGCTCCGGAGCTCCAGCGACGACGTCGGGGCTTCTGGGGCGCTCCCCTTTGACAGGCGCGGTTCGACTCTAGAGAACGCCGCCTGCTTCTCTCCCGCTAGAGGGGGGGGTCTTCACCCTCAGCCAGCAACCTCCCGCTCGCGGCAGAGCCGGGCTGAGAGGCGCAGCGGGTCTCTTTGGCGCTTTGGAGAGCGGGAATCAGGCGCGCGAAGCCCACGCCGTTGCAGCTGCCGGCCTCACCCCTCACGAGGGCCGTTCAGCTGATGATCCTCAACTATCACCCACCAAGCAGAAAAAAGGTGGTGAATAAAGAAGAAGCAGAAGGAAAAGGGAGAAGTAATACTTAGAGAAAGATAGAAGTGTGGTGAGAATCTGAGGAGACGATGAGCTCTACAGAGCTCCACGGAAACCCGACCTGCTTCGCTCGAGACAGAGCCGGACTGGGAAGCTGGGATGCCCTTCCGCAGGAAGAGGAGGAGACAACTTTGAAGTCCGGCCCTGCCTCATCCAAGGGAAGGGCATACCCACGTGGTCACGAATGACCCACCTTCCTTCCCCAGAGAAACTTGTATCTCGCTATCACTCCCCTGCATCTGGCATTCTATTACTCTTGCACCGCCCCAAGGAAGACACCAGAATGAAGTTGGGGATTAACCAGAGGCGGATCTAAGGGGGGGCAAATCTGTAAGTTTTGCAAGAAGCCTTACCCTGTCATGTAAATCCCTCCTCTCCCTTGCTGCTGTAGCCAGTAAGCAATGCCAAGATGTTGCTGTTCCCTGTGAGGATTGGCTAGAACAGTGCAGGAGAGGAGTGTTTTCCACTGCAAGGTAAGGCTTCTTGCAAAACTTACAGATTTGCCCCCCCTTAGATCCGCCTCTGGGTTTAACACAAATGTAAATCATGAAACCTACTGAACACCTGTCCCTTCCTCCCAGTCTGGGGTAGGCAGAGTCTATGATCCAGAATCTACATTGTTTGCTTGCTACAGCAATGGTCTGATGACAATGGGATTTCACCAGGCCCTTTAGAGATCCAGACTCATGAATTTTAGCTCAGTCTGCTGCCAAACTCCATGTTCTTGGTTATCAACATATACATTTTCCATAACCACCAATTTATTTAATACCTTTTAACCCCACTTTTCTCCCACTATTGTGGTCACCCAAGATGGCTTACATTTTAAAAAACCCTGAAAATCATCAACCTTATTGTATCATCCTTTGTCTCCCCATCAGTGTCTCCCCATTCTTCTGCCTTGACTTGTTTCCAGATCATCAATTTTGACAACATCCACAATGTCTTCAAAGAGACAGCAAGCAAATCATATCATGAAACATGTTGCGTCTGGATTGGTGTCTAAAAGTTTTGTTGTTATGGCGAAGACTCATGACGGATATGCAAAGACTGACAGCAAAGTTCTCCTCTTCTGACTGTCACTGAAGTGACACATGATGATCAACAAAAGACAAACGCTACACAAAGGCTAGTTGATGTTTAAAGTAACCCATGTAGAACTCTGCTTATTTCCTTTAAAGCAAATACAAAACATAATAGAGATCACCCAGACACACATTCCCCGTTTTGATCCACGTCACCCAAAGTGCTGCATTAATCACCCTGACTCCCACAGCATTGTAGTGTAAAAAATACACACCCATTTATTTGCTGGAAGACGTGAAAGAAACTGACCCCATGTCTAATACAGAAGCAAAGGGACCAACACTTCTAATACAGAAGCAAAGGAAGCCAACACATTTGCAGGCTCCAACACTTAAAACACCCACCTCGGCAAGGAGCAGGGTGCAAATGTTAAGTAAAATAGATTGCTTTTTAAAATCACCCATTAAATGGGAGTTTCATCAGTGTTTTTCTTTAGCAACCAGTAAATCAAAGACTCCAATTATAGCCTCCAGCCCAACAATCTAGCTCTGTGTGTGCGCGTGTGCACGTGAGCGCATATTAATGTGCTAAAACCGATAAATAGATGCTATACTGTTGAAAAAACAAAATAAGTTTCAGATGCAACTCAGTTACCAAAATCTCACGTTTTGCTACATAGTTAATAAGTACTGTATGATACAAGGAGCTTCTTCGGACATTTCAATATGTAAAACTTCTTAACACTCTTTTAAAGAGTTTTAAATAAGGAATCCCCTCTTAGGAGATAAGCCGGCACAGTCCATCTGCGCTGGCTCTGGAGGGTTGCAAATGTGCTATAAAGCATACGCGTGCCACCTTGGGTGTCAAGGATGCCAAATTCGGACCCTGTGCCAATCAGTTCAGGCTGGCTGAGGCAGACCAGTGCAGAGGATGGGACAGGGTCGCCGGAAGGCAGAATGGACAGGATCTACAAACTACAAGCGACAGGATCTACAAACGACCTGGGGGAACACTGGGCAGGACGTAGGCGGGACATCCGGGTGATTGGCAGCCCGTCCACGGCAATCCGCAGCTGCCCTGGCCTCAGGGGGGCTCCTGCTTGCTGCGGAGGACGGGTGAGGGTTGCGCCGGGTGCCTGGGCGAGCAGCAGTGGGGCGCGCTAACCGGGGGCAGCCCCCCCGGCCAGGACAGCTGCAGAACGCTGCGGACGGGCAGCCAATCATGCGGAAGCCCCGCATAAGTCCCACCCAGCGTTCCCCCAGGTCGTTTGTAGATCCTGTCGCTGGAATGGAGGCAGGGCGGGCGGACCAGGAAGCGGATTGGGCCTGGGAAGGGGATTGGGATTGGCTGCAGTATCGCAGGCCGAATCCTAACCCCTGTTCCTGGCCTAGGCAACCTTACACAGGCTGTTCGGATTTGCACCTGCAAAATCACTGGCACATATCCAAGCAGCCCATAGCAGTGGCTGGGGCTTAACACAGGGTAAGGGGAAAAATATCCCTTTACCTCAAGTTTTCCTGCAGCCACCTCCTCACCTGCGCTGGACAGAGCACAGGACAGTCAGCCTGTCTGTTTCGGCACAGGCTAGGACTGGGCTACAAATCGGTGACTCACAGTGGTTAAGAGACTGAGGGCGCAATCCTAACTTGCGCTGGAACAGCAAGGCCGGTGAGCCTGCGCTGTATCCAGGGCAAGTTGGAGCAGGCCCTTGCCCCAGGATAGGGGCTGGCTGCCCCGATGGGCTTGCTTGGCTCTGCGCCTGCTGTTTAGCCTGAGCAAGCCGCACAGCCCAAATCAGGCCTCCCACCCCACCCGGAAATCAATCAATCAATCAATCAATCAATCAATCAATCAATCAATCACTAGTATTTATATACCGCTTCTCAACACAAAGTTTACAAAGCGGTTTCCAGGCAAATAATAACATTAAAATTAAATGGCTCCCTGTCCCAAAAGGGTTCACAATCTAAAAGAATGGAGAACACCACCAGCAACAGCCACGCGAAAGACACTGTGCTGGGGTGAAGAGGGACAATTGCTCTCCCCCTGCTAAATATAAGAGGACACCACTTGAAAAAGTGCCTCCTGCCCTCCCCTCACCCAGAACCACTGTTGCACCAGCCAAACTCGGCTGGTGCAGGAGCAGCACAGCGCGGCCAGCGGCGTCATGCAGCCAGAACGGGTGAGCGGCAGCCCGCCCGTTGCGTCCCACGCCATTTGGCGCGGCGGGGAGGATGGCGAAACGGAGCGGTACGCAACGGGCGGGCTGCCGCTCACCTGTTCCTCCCGCCCAGCGTTCCGGCTGCATGACGCCACTGAGCGCGGCCCTATCTCCTCCCCCGGCTGGCAAACCTACCGGCCTGCCAACCCGCTGCCCAGAGCTGCCCTTCCATCTCAGAACATGCCGAACCCTCCTCCCAGAAGAGTCCTTGTGACAGCCAAGTTTGGCGCCCCCACATTGGCACTAGTGACACTGGGCCAATGCAAGCACCTTGCATCAGCCCAATGGAGGGAACTGGATTGCGCCTGCACTGTATTAAATGGTTTCTCCCAGTGCAACAACTGTAGTACAGTGTGAAAAATATAACTTTTACATATGACTCATGAACAACTGTGCCACTAGGGTATTCCGAGAATATGAAACACTTCCGCTTCATTTTTCATGGTGACTTCTCTTCTATTGTACGCCTAAAATTAATTTCACACTGTTTTAACCAAGAGTGCTGCATGATGGTCTGCAAACATAACATGAATTCCATGTCTGATTTCGTTTTTTCCAGAAAGCGATGTGGTGGAAACAAAGACGAGCTGAGAGTTTTGAAGCTTTGTCAATGGAGGGTGGCCAGACTGTCAGCGTTATACAAACCATACCCACCTCCCCAAAAATGGTCATTGGCATGAAGAGGGAAAGGATTGAGAAACCCGAGGACTACAGGAAATATAAGGGGTTGATAAAGCAATAATGGCTAGGGACGTGGGACGCAGGGACGTGATGGCGCTGCGGGTTAAACCGCTGCTGCTGGGCTTTCTGATCGGAAGGTTGGGAGTTCGAGACCACGCAACAGAGTGAGCTCCCGTTGCTTGTCCCAGCTCCTGCCAACCTAGCAGTTCAAAAGCACGTAAAAATGCAAGTAGATAAATAGGGACACTTCAGTGGGAAGGTAACGGCATTCCGTGTGCTATTGTGTAGAGTCATGCCAGCCACATGACCACAGAAGCTTGTCCTCGGACAAAAGCCGCCTCTACAGGCTTAGAAACAGAGATGAGCACCACTCCTCACAGTCGGTCATGACTAGACCATTCGGTTGTGGGGAAACCTTCACCTTAATAGACACACAGCATCTGACATCCCTGTGTAAAGATTTACAGAGTCAATCCAAAACTAAGAATACAATCAGAAGTGTAGCCAGGGGATGATGGCGGAATAAATACTGCAGCCACTGCAATATGCCATGGAATTGGCTCCTCCCCTTCACCATCGGAGCCATTCAGGGAGCACCTGCTTGTTGACATCACTTCTCCGAATGGCTCCAACAGCTAGAGGGAGAAGCCACTTACATGGCTCATTGTGGCATCTGCCATACTTACTGTGCCATCTTTCTCTGGCTACATTTCTGAATACAGTGTCTGCCTTTGTGGGGCTCAATTAAAAAGTTGATATGGTGGGTTTTCACCAAGTCGTGTCCAGATTTGTCCAGAGAATCAGGGCGACCTGGCTGAGAGTACCTAGTGCGGGATGCAGTGAGGCCAAAAAACATTGCACCAGAAACCGTAGTCACTGAAAGTTTTTGTAGCAGGATCTCGCCTGTTGTTTCTGAGGAGGCTGCTGCCATTATCTCGGCAACGGAGGATCCAGATCTAGGATAGGGGTCAGGAAGGGAAGCAGAAGCTGCTGGAACTGCAGCAACCTGCTGGGCCAAGCCCATCCAGCCTAGAGGCAGGTGAGAGAGGGATGGGTTGAGGAAGAGGTGGGGAGGGCAGATTGGGTCCTGGAAGGAGATCAAGCCGTATCCAAACCCTGCAATCTCTTGGCAGAAGGAAAGCTGCAAAGCTGGCTCCAGAAAAAAATGAGGGGACTTTTGAGATGCTGATAGTTTGATTTGTGTCATACAAACCTTTTGGGCGGGGGCATGTGAGCAAAGGCAGATCTAAGGGAGGGCAAAGCACTAAGTTTTGCAAGATGCCTTACCTTGCAGTGGAAATCACTCCTCTCCTGCACCGTTTTAGCCAATCCTCACAGGGAAAAGCAACATCTTGGCGTCGCTTACTGGCTATAGCAGCAAGGGAGAGGAGGGATTTACATGACAGGGTAAGGCTTCTTGCAACACTTAGAGCTCTGCCCTCCCTGTAGATCCGCCTCTGCACGTGAGAAAATGCTGCAATGCTTGTAACAGGATTTTGAAATCAATTTTAAATTGATTGGTACGCTTAAGGACTAAGCCCTCTGTTTAAAAAATAAATCCTGCATTCTCTATTTTAAAATTATCCAAAACAGCCACAGCATATGCTGTGGGGCTCCATATTCCAGGATACAATTTGATAACGAGGAAAAAAAATCCATGTCCTAGATGATAATTGCTCTTCTTTGACAGATTGAAGATTTCAAACACATTGCAGAATATGAGATAAGCCACTGCATCCCAAGAAGTGTGACATTTCAAAATGACTATTTAATTGTTCCCGAATGAATTCAGATTGCTTGGTAGGTCTTTGGCCAAGAAACCAGTGAATGAAACAAAACAGAATGTTGTTATTAACGACCTTTACCTGTTGATGCACAGAACAGAATGGCTGTTTCCCATCTGGAAATATAAGTGCCACGAATGAATGATTGATAGGTAACTCGCACAGTCCTAAACTCTAAGTGCCTTTTGGAAAAGGGAACACAGATTGCATCTTAATTGATTGCTGGAGTCAAGGAAGAGAAGAGCGTAGAATGGTAGATCTGATGCGACAGAAGTCCAAGAGCCCGATTCTACAGGGCTCAGCATGGGCGGTTAAAAGCTGTTACAGTGTTGCAAACATGCCATTAGGCATGTCCAATGCGGGCAGTAAGGTCTCAAAACCCATGCTGGCCCAGAGCTGTCCTCATGCACCCTGAGGCACGCCCGCAGAGCCAGCGAGTGGTACGTTTTACAGTCCCTGGAGTTATGGCGATTCCAGGCGGGCGGGGAGGGCGGAACTGGGTGGAGGGGAGGGGTGGAGTCAGGGTGGGACAGCCGGTGACCTCCACCACCGGATCTTATCCCCTGTCTCAGCCCGGGCAGCCTGACACAGGGCTGCCTGATTCTCCACCAGTAAGATAGCCAGGGGAGAGCCAGGAGTTCCACGGAAGGAGGTGGAACTCAGGTGGTGTCAGTCCTGCTACCTGAGAGTCTTTAAAGCCTTTGACCTACTGCATGCAAAGTGGGTGCTCCACCGCTGGGCAACGGCCCTCTCTCTCTTCCATGCTGGTGGATTCTTTCAGTGAACCCATTTAGTTCGCCACCTGTCCTCATCTCCAGTCCTTATCTCTTCTAGGTAGCTATTTTAAAAATATTCTGATGTCAGCAGCAGTGGCAGTCTTGAAGGATGTACAGCCACATCCAACTGGCTGCCACCCCCGCCCAAAAGTAATTGCAATGTGTGCACAGCCTATCTTTTTAACACAAATGAAGCCTGGGTCGGCTCCGTTTGCATTAAAAACAGGTCAGGCAGATGGACCGCTGGAGCGATTCTGGGCGCCCACCCCGCCCCCCGAATTGAGCCAGCAGCCAGCTTTCTTCCCATTTTAAAAATGGGGCAGGCAGCTGGCCAGCCAGCTGCAGGGGGAGGCGCTCACCCAAGGGTGGGGGGTGGCCTCGGAATGCTGCCCCTGCCGCCTGGAACCACCTGGTCCCCTGGATCCACCCACCAGGTATGCCCCTGGTCAGCCCCACGAACATTTTGCTTTGTGAAAGACCTGGATCAGCATCATCACGAAATAAAAAATATATTTTCTTTGTAGTGCAATGCCCAACTCACACATTGCTGTGACTTCTCTGCAGTCCAGTTATTTATTTATTTGAAGAATTTATACCCCGCCTTTCCCATGCCGAAGCAACTGCCCAAGGCGGCTTACATGAGCAGCTCAGTCTAAATCACCATTTTTTCAATGGGGTTTTTATAACTATACAGTATTCTTGTGATGCGTCAATCCTCAGTCCCAGATGTAGCCCTCACAGTGTGGTTCTCTCCTTTGGCTGCCTGCCATCAAGCCTCAGCAGGCAATCGCAGGTCAAGCCTGGACAGGTCCTCAAGGTCGTATTCCGTTCTTTGCTGGCTGGCCTTCTCACACACTCCACCGCAACTCTCACTTGCGGTGAGTAATCAGCTCCACAGCGACTCAGTTCTGTCATCAATCAATCAATCAATCAATCAATCAATCAATCAATCAATCAATCA
>JAJKFI010000009.1:24849733-24865301 GCA_029204185.1 Lerista edwardsae
TCAATCAATCAATCAATCAATCAATCAATCAATCAATCAATCAATCAGGTACTTATATACCGCTTTTCAACATGAAATTCACAAAGCGGTTTACAGGCAAATAGTAATAATAATAAAGTTAAATGGCTCCCTGTCCCAAAGGGCTCACAATCTAAAAAAAGGCAGACCACCAGCAACAGCCACTAGAAAGACTGCGCAGGGGTGAAGAGGGACAATTACTCTTCCCCTGCTAAATATGAGAGGAACATCACTTGAAAAAGTGCCTCTTGCCCAGTTAGCAGGGGTAAATACCATATAGCAGGGGTAAATACCATAGGTATTGCAGTTTGTCACAGCCTGGCATCTGTCTCCCATCCAAAACCAAACCACAGGTTCTCCTGCTTAGCTTCAGGCAGTACCAGCAGCTCAACCACCAGTCCACACTTCCTGCCCAGTTCTATGTGGCCTCAGCAAGATAAAGCTCTAGTCTTTGGGGGTGTTTCTGATTGAACTGATTGCTTTTCATTCTAGTGATACTCCTCATATCCCGTCTTGCTGTTGAGGCTAGAATGAAAAGCAAAGAGATATCCAATGTGATCTTAGGTGATCAGAGGTTTTCCTGCAGCCACCACACGATCTCTTTGTTGTGGTGGTTGTTGTTGTTGTTCAGTCGCTAAGTCCTGTCTGACTCTTTGCGACCCCATGGACCACAGCACGCCAGGCCTCCCTGTCCTCCACTAGCTTCCGGAGTTAGCCCAATTTCATGTTCATCGCTTCGGTGACATTATCTAACCATCTCATCCTCTGCCGCCCCCTTCTCCTTTGGTTTTCAATCTTTCCCAGCATGAGGGTCTTTTCTAAACACCATCTCTACAACACCACTATTTCCAACCACTGTGCCATGGCGCATTGGTGTGCTGTGGAAGATTTGCAGCCCCTGGCCAGCAGTGTGTTGTGCCTTATCAATTGTCAAAAAAAACCTGATGTAGTGCTGTGACAGTTTTAGCACCTTCATAGTGTGCCATGAGATTGAAAAGATCGAAAACATCTGCCATAACATATGAAGCAGAAACAAGTTGCCAAAAGCGAATGCTAAAAATTCATAACTGAACTGTGACAGTCTTTTCCAAAATACTAGTTTATGAGAAAATGGAAGTTCCATTTTTTGCTTTCCTGAATTTTGCACTCTGAACTTTTGAATCAGCACAATGGCCCAAATTCTCTTCTACAGATTGGACTGCAAGTGCAGCCTCACAATGACATACGTGCTTTGGGCCATGCATTAAAAATCCTGGTTCTTAACCATCATTTTTTATCTCATTTCCTGGGGTAAGCTCAAGCATATGGTTCTTGGGACTCTGCCAGGCAATCAAGAGTAGATGTTAAGGCATATTAAATGTATATATAAACCACTGAATATATAAACCTAGTTTGCCAAGGAATAAATTGTCGGTTACAGAACATACTTTCATGGAGCATCATTTTATAATTACTCAGGACACAATCGTAGCCAACTTTCCACCTCTGACATAGCTGTGCCAGTGGGGCATGTGCTGCATCCTGCAGTGGAGTAGTTGTCATGGAGGCCTCCTCAAGGTGAGGGGATGATTGTTCCCTTACCTCACTGCTGCACTGCCCTTACCCCGGTGCTGGAAAGTCAGTTAGGATTGCATCAGTGGTGTCATTCAAATGATTTTGGAGCAGGAACTCACTTTTGATTGGCACTTGTCGGGAACCCGGAACCAGCCACAGAGCCCGTTAGGATCCGGAAAGCCCATTGTAGTCCATTCCCCCTGAATGACATCACTGGATTGCATCCCTCAGCATATCTACCTGATGTTTTCTTCATAGGGTAGAAGAACATCTGTTCTGTTTTATAGCATTTACTTTAGGGCACAATCCTAACCTGTGCTTGTATAACCAGGTTGGAGTGGCCTGTGTTGTATCCAACACAGGTTGGGAGGCTGCTGAAGGTCATCTCAGGGTAAGTGGATATTTTCCCCCTTACCCTGTGTAACCCCACCACTTGCCCTACGAATAGGGCTACTGGGACAGAGCACCAATACCTTTCACCATTGTATAGAAGATGTAATTTTGGCAGGTGCAGCTTCTGAAACCCTTCCATGATGAGCTGCACCTGCCTAAATTCCCTCTTCTGTACCATGGTTAAAGGTATAGGTATAGGTTAAAGGTATAGTCCCAGTTTGTATCTGGTAGCCCTACCTATGAGGCTAATCAGATCTGCACCAGCTATTTAGATCTGCCGGGGCAGGGCTTAGGATACAGTATGTGCTGCTTTTGCCAATTCCCCCGGGCCTGATTCTGCCACTGTTCTTCCCTCCCCCCACCCAGATATGCCCCCAGTCATGAAACGCCCTCCTGCCACCCTCTCCCACCCTCTGCAGCACCCAACACAAACCTTCCTTCCTTGGATAGCCCAGGGACGGAATCTGCTGCTAGAAGGCTGGTGCATCCTTGTTCCTGGCACAATCTGCTCCCAAGTTAGCACAAATGTGCCCTACACTCGGGAGCCGGGGCAGGGGCCCTGTGTCAACACAATTCGTGGATTGGGCTGTTGAGTCATCTGGGGGTATTCTATCAAGATTTCATATATAATAGATCCCCACCATGGGGTTCTTCTTCCAAGGGAAAAGAAAACTCACAGATGTTTGTGAGAGAAAACCCACAAAGGATTTACAGCCATACATTCACTCCAATCCAGTATGGCAAAAGAAACACTAGTCCCTCCTCCAGTACCGCCAATCTACCTTGAGGTCTTTCACCTATGGCTGATTATTCACTTTTGTGCCTTTCGTACTTGTCATGATTATTTTTTTGTTTGCTGGAATTTTCTGTGATAGAGACCAGGCACGTACCTGGCTGCTTCCTTCCCCAGGCTGCGGCTGGGGCGCTTTAAGCACTCCAGCCGCAGCCCAGGAAGGGAGCAGCCGGCGCGCGTCCCAGCTCGGGGCGCGCGGCGGCAACTTCCTTCCCCCCGCTGCCGCTGGGGCGCTTTAAGCGCCCAAGCGACAGCCTGGGACGGGAGCCGCCAGCGCGCCTCCCTGGGGGGGGTGGCTTCCTTCCCTGGGCTGCCGCTGGAGTGCTTAAAGCACCCCAGCGGCAGGCCTGGACGCCGCCAAGGCGCCTTGGGGCGCGGGGGCCCGCAAATTTGCGGGCGGGGGCGGGGTGCCAAGGCAACGGCGCCCCCCACCTTATGGCGCCCCAGGGCTCGTGCCCGGAGGCGCCATACCCTCGCGACGCCTCTGATAGAGACAAGAAGCTTTAGTAACTAGGAGAGAAGTTACACAAAGGGGTATAATGCTCATTGCACATGACAGTCTATAAGGCATTTGTATGTTTTCCAGCCAGCTCTGGCAAGTATCCTCACCATACTCAATATCAAGGGTAAAAGACTAAAGAGAGTTAAGCATCTGCTATCCATCAAGGGGAAAATCTGTAAACAACTCTGACAGTTTTATGATTTCCACAGCTCTTTATCTGCTATTGCCTGATGGGCCCACAAGGTCAATACAGATTTTTCTCCAGACGAAATATCTCCATCTTGGAAAATGCTGGGCTCTATATATTTTTATTTTCACAACAATGGCTTATCTGAGATGGACTTACAGTGCAATCCTAATCTTGGGCATAGAACGTTTTAGAACGACAATCTGTCCAGGACCCACCAGACATGATGTCATGGCCAGAATTGCCAGTGTGTGACGCCAAAGCCTGCTGCAACAATGCAGCAAAAAGTTGGATTATTTTTCAGCTATTTTCCTAAAACAATGAATCATAAAGGAAAAAAAACCATATTGAGAACATGGACACAAGCAAAACAATCATACAGCCCTTTCCCTTTCCAGTGTCCCATATTTTCAATACTTTCTAGGTGGTTCGCAACCAGTGGTGTCATCTAAATGATTTAAGAACAGGTACTCACTTTTGATTGGCACGCGTCGGGACCCGCCCACCGGAAATGACATCATAAGCGGGAAGTGATGTCGTGGCAGGAAGTGACATGAAAAAAGCCCTTTTTGAGGCCTCAGACAATTTTAAACTGACCCAATAGTTGCAACAGTATTCCACAGCACCCCCAGAACATGTTAAGGAGGCCTGGCATCATGTTAAAGTGACCCAACAGTTCCAAAACCCCAGAGCAGCTCATTTTTCAGTGGCAAGGCAAGGCAAGGCTCCGCTCACTACCTGCCTGGCTCTGAGAACGTGCAGGCAACTCAAACGTGCAGGAAATTCAAACGTTGCAGGGGGCGGAGTCAACGAGTGAGCGGGCGAGTGGGCGGGGCCAGCCGTAATCCTAGGAACCGGTACTCGCGTACCCCCACGTACCCCCTGCAGGACATCACTGTTCGCAACCCACCTGATATTGGCCTGCGACCCACTAATGGGTCCTGACCCACAGTTTGGGAACAACTGGTGTGCAGAGTTGCAGATGTGCCATAAAGCATGCTTGCGATTATCCATGTGCCAAAAGCACTGGCGGAAAGGCCTGTGATGGTCCACTGCATCTCAACCCCTGGTTGATGGCGGAGGCAAGAAAAGCACAGAGCAGCACAGGGGCTTGGGGAAGGTTGTGGGAGGGCTTCCTGGAAGGGTGGAGTGGGTGTAACAGAGCAGGGGGAGGGCAGAACAGGGATTGGACAGGCCCAGGAGGGAGGTGGCATCTGCCAAGGAGGCATTCACTATCTCCTCCTCCCAGGTCTGCTGGTATTATGCAGGACTTCCCAGCAATGTCCACAAGAGCTCAGTTGCCCTTGGAAAACTACATTTCCCAACAGCTTGGCTGCAAAGCAACATTCAATCTAACAAGAATGGATTTTAGTTAGAAATGCCTTCCTCTTTATTAGACATCCTTTCTCCTATGAAAGAGAAGGAGATTTCTATACACCATCAGAGAACCTGGTATAATAATAAAAAAAATTTTGTTAAAAAATCCAAAATGAACTTTGGGAAATGTTAATTACACATGAGAACTTTTCAGAGTAAGGAGCTCAGTACACTCAATGTATCAATCAGTAGTATTTATATACCGCTTTTCAACACAAAGTTCACAAAGCGGTTTACAGGCAAATGGTAACAATAAAGTTAAATGGCTCCCTATCCCCAAGGGCTCACAATCTAAAAAAAAAATGCAGAACCTACACTGGAATATTTTTGTACTGTAAAACATTTTGTAAATGTTTGCAATTGGCTACAATGAAAAATGGTTGCTGTCAAAATACAGAAGCTGCATCATAGACCAGGTAAATTCTTTGAGATGAATCCCCCCCCCCCCAAAAAAGAAGAAAAAGATCCTGGTTTCTGTGTTCACCTGGCTGTTAACTCATGCCAGCCAACTAAGACTTTTTAAAATTAGATTCTTCTCTTGGATACATTCACAACTGTGATATATGCCTAGACCACTCAAACATTCTGTTGTGCACCACTTTTTCCCAAACCTGAAGCCGGAAGAAAGAAAGGAGAATGGGGAAGGGTAAGTAAAGACCTTGTTGGGTTCTTAGGGCATATGCTCACTGGGTAAAAAAGTAAAGATTTTCCCATGACTAGTTATGGGTCTAGTTATGACTGACTGTAGGGGGCGATGCTCATCTCCATTTTTAAGCTGAAGAGCTGGCATTTGTCCAAGGACAAGTTTCCATGGTCATGTGGCCAGCATGACTTTATGCCAAGGTGCATGGAACGCCGTGACCTTCCCACCGAAGTGGTGCCTATTTATCTACTCGCATTTTTAGGTGCTTTCGAACTGCTAGGTTGGCAGGAGCTGGGACAAGTGACGGGAGCTCACTCCATCGCGCAGTCTTGAATTGTCAACCTTCTGGTCAGCAGGTTCAGCAACAGCGGTGGGTACTTAGTTGTTAATTTCGATTCATGACTTGAACATTTGGGAGCTGAGCTCCATTTAGCAACTGCACTGCAGTTTTGCCATTCCTGCAATTCTTAATGTTTCCAACAGGATTGTGGAATAGGGAAAAACAAGCACAACTGAGTAAAATTGGTGACCTCTTTCTTGAAAGAGTTTAGAAAATAACTACAGCATGCAGAACTGAGGGTCCTGATGAGCAAAATAACTAGAAATGGCATTTCAATTTAATTATTATTTTTTGGTCTGTAAACCGCTTTGTGAACTTTTGGTTGAAAAGCGGTATACAAATACTATTTGATTGATTGATTCTTCTCATTCAGAGGGGAAATGTTCCCTAGCCCACCTAATAATTGTCATGATTCCAAGAAAGAGGGGTCTGGTCTGCAAAAGCGTGTGTCATTGTTTCTGCTAAAATGCACCATTACACCATCCCACTGAAGATTGTAAATATGTATGTAAGTCTAATTGATCAAGTTATTAAAGCTTCCCTAATATCTCCACATGACTGTGACTACTCACAAAAATTCACACCACCACTTTCCCCTCCAGAGTAGTGCAAGTTTTATTGTATTTTGACAGGCTGGTCTTTTGCCTAACTTAATACGGTCCCAAAGAGCTTTCTATCAGAGACACAATCCTTTCTGGCATGGCGCCAGCAGTAAGCCCTCACTACCAGCGGCAGTGTTGTGAAAGTGCCATGAGGCACTTCCACCGCCAGCAGTAAGGGTTTATCGCTGGCGCCAGCCCAGCCCCAGTTAAGTCCCCAGCGCCTGAAGTGAGTTTGGCGGACACCGCTGCGGACAGCAAAGAGACACCGGACAGCAAAGAGACACTGTCTGGCGGACAGTAAGAGACATCGCCGGCGGCAGCAAACTCCTTTGGGGTGTGGGAGGGCGTGGGGAGGGTGGAACTGGGTGGGGGATGGACGGAGTGGGAAGTGGGGCCAGCAGTGGCCTCCACTGCCTGATCCTAACCTCTATATTGGGCTGCGCGACCCATCATGCAGGCCCTCAAGTCTGCAGTGGCAAAATAGCTAGTGCAGACTTAAGGAGATCCACTGGCGGCCCTGTACCCTTATCCAGGGAAGGGGACAAATGTCCCCTTCTCCTCTCTGGTGGCTACTCAGCTCCCATAGCACGCACCTAGGGTGGCCAAACAACTTAGGATTGGCCTACCACTGAACCTAGTGGGACGTGGTGGCGCAGCGAGTTAATCCGCTGTTGCTGGGCTTTCAACTACAAGGTTGGGAGTTCGAGACTGCGTGATGGAGTGAGCTCCCGTTGCTTGTCCCAGCTCCTGCCAACCTAGCAGTTCGAAAGCACCTAAAAAATGCAAGTAGATAAGTAGGGACCATTTTGGTGGGAAGGTAACGGCGTTCTGTGCGCTACAGCGTAGAGTCATGCTGGCCACATGATCAGACAAAAACGCCGGCTCTACAGGCTTTGAAACTGAGATGAGCACCGCCCCCTACAGTCGGTCACGACTAGACCATTTGGTCGTGGGGAAACCTTTACCTTTACCTTTTACCACTGCACCTACCATTGCACCTATGATGGCCGGGCAGTTCAGGATTGGGCTGCCCAACTGTGGTTCAGTCTGCATGTTGGACCACCCTGTGCTAGACCAATGCTGACTTGGTACGAAGCAGCTCCATGTTGTTCTAACCAACACATTGCTTTTTAGAAGGTGTGCAATGAAGAACCCAGCTGTGATCTGGGCTCACAGTCTCATCACAACGGACAGAATGCAAGGAGGATAAAACAGGGCCAAAACAATTAAACTGTATACTTCAGTGGCCCAGTCTAAATGGTGTGTGTGTGTGTGTGTGTGTGTGTGTGTGTGTGTGTGTTTTCAAAGACAAGAAATGTTAACTTCAGGCAGTGCCATCAACTGAGTTCTTTTTATGAGAAATACTCTAATCCAGTGCTCAAGCTTGGTGTTCTGAGAGTCAGCACAGCCAAACATGATCTCTTGCAGACTGGACACAAAAGCATCGGCAGTAATTAAAGGGCCCCATGACACTGCTTAAGAGAAAACCAGAGCTAATCCTGGCTTCCTGGTCTGAGCCTAATTAAGATAAATATGGTGGTGCTTTCTGCATGAAACAAAAGGAAGCTTCTAATAAATGAGATTTGGTCCTTAACCACACAAATAAGGGCCAGTTTCCTGCTGCATTTTGGGCAGGCTGCTGCATCCCAGAAAACCCACAAAGAAGGGAAACAGTTGACCTGCGCATACAAAAGCAATTAATAGACAGAAAACTATTTAATGCAAACGGTCAGCCTTTCATAGGCACAGTATAAAGCATCAGGGGCAGAATTGCTCTCTTCTTTCCTCATTTGCTCCTATATCTCTGCCAAGCTATGGGGAATGGGGGGGGGGGTCCTAGTGGATTTAGGAATCAAGCAGCCCAAAGTCCCATGTGATCCTGGATAAATGATTGTCTGCCACTAATCTCAGAAACTGGAGGGTGATGCAGAAATCTTATTAGTAAAGTATCTCTTTCTATTGATCAGGGGCTTTCCTTTAAGAACAGCTCAGGAAGCCCGACTTGCACAATTACCCACGTGTGCCGAATTTCATGAATGGTTAATAAAATGTTTCAGAGATTTATCAGGACTCGCCGTGGGAGCCGTGAATCGTTCCATTCGAAGAACATGTGCGGCGGATGGAAAGTTGATAAAAGCTGGGCCAGGCATTAGATAAAAGTGCCTGCTTCTCACCTTTGGGGATGAAGTTTAATCAAGGCTTTTCAAAGCCACACACTATACTAGCTGTGGTTCATTTATTGAGCACCAGGCTTTATCAGAGCTATCCTGTTCAATTTAGCCAAATGGCCACAGACTTTTTCTCCATAGCAAAATGTTGTGCAGTGCAGAGGAGAACCACATCAGAATGAAACACAACACAACCCAGCAGTCACGAAGTCCGCACATTCCATTGATTTTCAATTTTTGACCCCATCGTCACTGGCAAAACATTTGTTTAGCTCAAACCTGGGGCTCATTCACTGTGTGGATGTACTCAATTATCTTTTAGCTTTGGTTAACTCTCCAAAATGGAGAAAATGGTTCTTGTGAGATGAGTGCAAGATGAAAAAGCATCTTTCTTAACCCAGAGGGTGATTAATCTGTGGGACTCCTTGCCACAGGAGGTGGTGGTCGTGTCTGGCTTGAGTGGCTTTAAAAGGGGATTTGAACGATTTCTGGAGGAAATATCGTAGGCTACAGACCATGATGGATGGTGCAACCTCCTTATTTTACTAGAAGGACAACTCAGAATGCCAGGTGCAAGGGTGCTGCAAATTCGTCCAACCCAATTTCCTCTTCCATGTCATATGTTACAACACACGTTATGGTAGATGTCATACTCTAGGTCGGTGATTTTCAACCATTTTCATCTCCCAGTGCACTGACAAGGTGCTAAAACTATCAAGACACACCATCCACTTTTTGACAGTTGACAAGGCACACTGCACTGCCGACGAGCGGCTCACATCCTGCAATGGCCCTACTAACAAATGTCGTCTGCAGCATGGCCGTGGTCTCTTCATGGCACATCAATGCGTCAAGGCCCAGTGGTTCAGAATCAGATCCTAAGTCCTCTTGCAAGCTAGGCAGCCTAACACAGGGCCCCTCGGCTCTGCAACCATTTCATCACCCAAAGAGACCCATTGGCGCCGCAGCAGTGTTACCTGGGGTGAGGGCGCAAACACTCCCTTACCACAAGGAGACCCCCGCAGTAGCCTTTTGCACCCTAGGATCCAACAGCTGCCATTTTAGTGCCACTGAACCAGTGGGCGCTAAGGAGCTTATAATTGGGCTGCAAATAAGTCCATGGCAGAGGCAAGATTCAAGGCGCAATCCTAACCTGGCATTAGGCTGGCACAATTAGTCCAGCAAAGTTTGGCCAACACAAGGAACACCGAAAAGTATGTTTGGACCACTCTTGGAGTCAGAGAGGCCAGCACACAGATGTGCGCCATTCTCTCCGACTCCGAGAGTGGTCCAAACGGGCTCTATGGTGGCCCTTGTGCCGGCCACACTTTGCTGGACTAACTGTGCCGGCCTAATTCCAGGTTAGGATTGCGCTCTCAATCAGAGAAAGTCACGATTTGTAGCCCAGGCCCTTAGTCACCACACAACGCTAGCTCTGAGCAGGGTTAGTTTTGTGAGATAGCAGTGCTAACAGCTTTGCATATTGATGTGAGTTGCCATTTATGGTCCTTTCAGAACAATTTCATGTACTGTGCAAGAACAGCAGCACAATGGGCCAGATTTGAAAAAGGGCCTAAATCAGAGTTTGCGTCACCTTCCGCTCAGACAGCTGATGTCATGCATTTGCCTCCAAGAGGCATTTCTTTAACTGTCCACAACATTTAACTAATTCCGTTTTAGCGATGACAAGTGTGTATTTCAGACTCCATGTTCTGCGTTCTCGCCCCTTTAAACTGGGCTTTTAGCCATGTCTCTGTTTATTATCTTCCTCAAAGAGACCACGTAATTTGCTGATAGTAGCAGCGAGGCTAACGCAGCAATCGCTGGAGGTTACGATGCTTATAATTTACCAGGCAAACTAGTCATAGCAATATTAAGGGTGCAATCCTAAACTGAGTTAGGCTGCCATAAACTAAGCCAGCAAAGTTTGGCTGGCACAAGGGCCACCGCAAAGTATGTTTGGCCCACTCTCGGAGCCAGAGAGGCCAGCACACAGACGAGAGCTATCCTCCCTGACTCCAAGAGTAGTCCAAAAATGCTTTATGGTGGCCCTTGGGCTGGCCAAACTTTGCTGGCTTAGCTTATGCTGGCCTAACTCCAGTTTAGGATTGCACTCTAATTTGATTTAGAAAAGTATATTTATTCTATGAAGCCATGAGCCTTGGAGGTCTTTTTTGGGTTAGTGATCAGTATGGCCAGGGGTGGATCTAGTCAAAATGGCGCCCGAGGCACCCAATAGAAGTGCACCCCCATGGGAGCCCAGGTCTACCCACCAGAAGCAGCCCTGGGTAGACCTGGGCTCCCCTTGAGGGAGCCCAGGTGTACCAATTAGAAACGGACTCCGGAGCCCAAGTCTACCCGCGCAATGTTGCGGGGGCCACTGGCGCCCCCCTAGACAGCCCCAAGATGGCGTCCAGGGCTCGTGCCCCCTGCCCCCCTAGATCCACCACTGAGTATGGCTGCATCCTAGAGGCATTATCAGGGAGAGGCCATAGCTCAATGTGAAGCACATACTTGGCATTCCCAACATCCTGTATTCAATCCCTGGCAGGGCTTGAGGGTGCAATCCTAACTTGCACCAGAACAGGCAGGCTGGCGGGAGCCTCCCTGGGGGTCCATGGGGCAAGCCCAGCCTTTGCGATGCCGTGCTAACGAAGTGGCTTAAAGGCAGGCCAAATAAATTATTTCAACCCACAGCAGAGACGCTCACATCGCTCTGCAGTTCCTGCCAGAGGGATTTATTCCAACTTTGAAAGAGTATCTCAGGATCAACTTTAACCTTCAAGCAAGAACTTCAAGGATTAATTTCTGCTTAGATAAATGCCTCTGGAGTTTTACTTGGTTGTTCGGCTTTCCCCTTCTAATCCTCTCTAAATAGTTGCACAGTTCTGCAGAGTGCCGGGGAAGCAGAAGGCTATTGCAATGAGTCAGAAACGAACCCCAAATCAACCATTTGATCTATAGGTTATAGTACTCTCACTATTCCAAAGAGCACCTCTGCCTCCCCAAACAATTAGTTGCTCTGTTTCACACAGGCTGGTGGGGACTGGTAGCAAAAATGGTGTTTTAGATCATTATAACCCACATTTCAATCAGAATGCTCAAAAGGGCGTACAGAGCATAACATTTTTAAATGCAGTACAAGAGGTGATCAGGGAGGTGTACACTCATAATGGATAGCTCTATGTTAGGTGGGTTGCTGAAAACCACGCACATTGGAAGCAGGACACAGAGCTCCACTTAAGGTCAAATACTTTGCCTTTTTATTGCACTTTAACAAAGCAAAAGGGGAGAAGGGGATGGGCTACAACAGTGTTTCTCCAACAAAGGGTTGGGATCCACTAGGCGGGCCACGAGCCAATTTCAGGTGGGTCCCCATTCATTTCAATGTGTATTTTATTTTTTAATATATTAGATTTGATGCAGTATGTGACTGCGTTTGGAGAAACGTTACAGATCTGTACTTCTAACAGACTACTGTGTATATCAATGGTTCTCAAATGTTTTAGCACCGGGACCCATTTTTTGAGAATGGCAGTCAGTCCAAGAACCACCAGAAATGATGTTAAGGCTGGAAGTGCCATCATTGTGATGCCAGAGCCTGCTGCTTTCCTGAGAATGCAGAAATAAGTTGGGTGATTTCTCAGCCATTTCCCAATAGCAAAGTGAATCAGAAAGAAAGAAAAAAGCCTATTTACAACCTTGACACAAGCAAAATAACCACACAGCCCTCCCCCTTCCCAGAATCCTATCTTCCCATATTTTCAATGATGGCTGCCCTAGGTACTACGTGATCTACCTGAAATTGGTTCACGACCCACCTAGTGGGAAACATGAAAAATAGTTAATGATTTTTTCAGCACAACTAAGGAGTATTTTGCTCCATAAGATTTAATTTTCACTAAGGCCTTACTGAAGTATGCCACAATGAAGGCCTTAGTGAAAATTATTATTTTAAGCCTTTTTGCCATATCAATTCTATGAAAGACTTGGTTTGATAAAATTAGACTAGCTATTTCAAATCACCTCCCAAGCACATTTGTCAATATTGCCTTAATATAAGTAACTAATGAATGAATTAAATTTTAAAAAGCCCTCAAGCCTAGAAGAAAATAAAATGATTTATTAGTCCATTGGTTGCCTAGAAGCACATGACATCAATGAGCACATCAATTGGGCTGCAAAAAAAACCCAAGTTATGTCAAAATGCCAAAGGGTTTTTTAATTATTATTTACTATGGTGGATGAATGGTTAAAATTTCATTTTATTATCATTTTTTGTGAAAAAGCACTTTAAAATTAAATCAAAAGTATACAACAAAGAAGTGTGATTTACATCTGCTATCACTGGAAAAATCAGATTGCTTTGAAAAAGCTTCAACTCTTCTTATAATTCAGTAGTAAGGGGGCATAAATTGTTCCAACACACACACACACACACACACACACACACACACACACACACACACACTGTCAGCATCTGAGTAGAGGATGTGATTATGCATGGAATAGATTGTATTCTCTATTTAATGGCAAGGTAATTTTCTGGAATAAACTACTGAAAAGCTTCAATGAAAACAATTTAATACCGCACCTGGGACTCCTCAGCAATAACAGAATGGTTTTCTAAGAAGAATAAATGGCAAATTTATTTTTGCGGTCCTCCAGGAATAACAAGAAAAGTCTTTGATTTCAATTACCAAATGGTCTATCTATTTATGTTGAAATTTTATTCAAAGCAGCCACATATTTTGCTCTGGAGTGGGTTCCATTTCCACTTCTGTTTAATTATCACACAGTAAGCCCCTACACAGAAAAGGTTCTGTCCCTACTTAATTCTAACACTTAATCTTTATACTGAAAGATCTCCTACTGTATAACACAATCTGTTGGTGAAAAATCTTTATTATGAATGAAGCATGGACTATAGCACATCTTCCACCGAGATCTTCCACGTAAAGGCACAATGTCAGCAGAACAAGGCATCATATTGCTTTGCACCATCCTTATGTACATCACAGGTGTGTAGTTAACTCTCACCACACTCCAGTTGGCAACAAGAAATTGATTCCCAGAATCCTAAGTTTTTAACCACCCAAAGCACGAACAAAAGTCTTGAAGAATATGCTTCCTCAACCCACTACTTTGCATTGGGAAGCATGCCTTCTGTACATGGAAGCACATCAGCTAGCTACAAGTACATCAGCTAGCTAAGCCTCTTGCACTTATGTGGTCCTTTAGTCACACTCTCTACACTTAAGAGCTCTATGTCCACATCCCCACATTCACAGTGCAATCCTAACCTGGAGTTAGACCGGCATAATTAGGCCAGCAAAATTTGGCTGGCACAAGGGCCACCATAAAGCGTGTTTGGACCATTCTTGGTGTCAGGGAGGATGGCACACATCTGTGTGCTGGCCTCTTGACTCCGGGAGTGGTCCAAACATACTTTACGGTGGCCCTTGTGTCAGCCAAACTTTGCTGGCCTAACTGTGCCAGCCTAGCTGCAGGTTAGGATTGCGCTCTCAGTGTTTGGGGTGCTAAATGTGGGAAGAGTTCTTCGCATGGTTGAACACCCAGGCATCTAATGATAATCTTAATTTATGGACTCATGTAGGAGGAAGTAATCTTATACCAGCAACTGTTTGGGATGTCAGAAAGCAATACCACTTTGCCCAAATGGAATATCAAACCACAGCATGCCCACCCTTGTGTTCTCAAGCTTTGATTCCCTTCCCAATAGCCTGGTTCATGCAAAGCAGAATTTGCCATTAGCAGAACTAGCATCCACTGGGGTTCTGTTCCCAAAATCCCTGTGGACACTGAAACCTGTAGCTACTGAAATCTGCAGGACAGGGCACATCAGACCTCTGAACCCAACTGCAGATGGGCCCCAGTCACATCTGGAGGGTTTTCTGAGGCCTGGGGAAGTCATGTGCAGCTTCCCTGAGCCTCAGAATGCCTTCTAAAGGCATAACACTTGCGGTTTCTCCCCAAAACCAGAAATGACGTTTTTATGCCTTTAGAAGGCATTCTGGGGCCTGGGAGGCTACACTCGGCCTCTGAACACCCTCTAGACAGGACTGGTGGTGTAGGATGGTATAGGTCCAACCTGCACTGTGGGTTTGGAATTCGTGGTTAGTTACAGATGCACATCCCTAATCTGCAGATAAACAGCCTGGACCTTTATATTCAAACCAGGTAAATATTTGCCTACAAACCAGAATTGGAAACCAGAGGCGGATCTAAGGGGGGGGGCAAATCTGTAAGTGTTGCAAGAAGCCTTACCCTGTCATGTAAATCCCTCCTCTCCCTTGCTGCTGTAGCCAGTAAGCAACGCCAAGATGTTGCTGTTCCCTGTGAGGATTGGCTAGAACAGTGCAGGAGAGGAGTGTTTTCCACTGCAAGGTAAGGCTTCTTGCAAAACTTACAGATTTGCCCCCCCTTAGTTCCGCCTCTGTTGGAAACCCAGGGCAAATATGGAAAACAGAACAATTCATGTTTTCAGGCAAACTGTGCTTTTGTCATAAACTTGCCATGAATCAGGAAGGCATGGCGGGAACTGGCATCCAAAGAAAAAAGATAATGTGAGTCCAAAGTCAGCCGAAGTATGCTTTGGTGATACATCTGGACCGACATGATCAGGCACTCATGCATCTGACTGGTGTCATTTCTTTTCACAGTTGACTACCACAAAGTGGCACTCATGCCATTGACTGGTAAAAGGGACTCTTGTGCACCAAAGACCCACTTGTTCTCAATCGCCTATCCATCTCTGTTACATTTTAAAAGAGAAGGCAAGCCAGTTTTAAAGTGTGAGAAAGGCACACACTTTTGTAGCTGAAATTCACATCGTTCCCACTGCACACTGAGATGTCCTGAGATGTCAGCAGGTACTGGAAAGAGCTTGACATGAGCAGGTGGTCGAAGAGTAATAATAATAATAATAATAATAATAATAATAATAATAATAATAATAATAATAATAATA
>JAJKFI010000009.1:24867211-24950906 GCA_029204185.1 Lerista edwardsae
CTCAAAGGTAAGTCCCGCCCAGCGTACCGGGTGAATGACGCCGCTGAGGCTATGGCCAAAGTCCTGCTGCTGTCAGCAGAGACCATGATGAGCAATCTGACTGCAACAGGGATGGGTGCTCACTGATGATGTCACTTTGGGCACTGATCCACCAAGATCATGGAGTGAAGGGACAGGCAAGAGAGGCGGGGCCAAGCAGGATGGAGCCCCCAGATCACTGAGCATCCACACAAGGTCTTAAAGGGAAAGGGGTTGAAAAACTGGAGGAGAGGCAGGGAGGGTGGAAGAGAACCCCAGAACAGGTAGGAGAAGCCGGGTGGATGGAGAAGGAGTTCCTGAGAACAGAGGGCTGCTTTGGAGAAACCTCTGAGCCAACAGTTGGGATTCCTGATCAAGTGTGAAGAAGCGCTGGCACTTCCATGCGAGATTGGCTTGCCTTCACGGTACTCCAGCAGGTGACCCCCAGCAGATTGACAGGGATGTAAGGGTGTAAGGGCGGATCTGTAAGGATTGTTAGGATTTGGTGGTTGTAGCACCCCCAGATGACCGGGCTCACTCTGGGAACGAAAGGGGCCCGGGTCTGGTAGCAGTGAATGGTTGCAGCGTAGGCGAGTCACCAGCAGGCACGGCGTGTCTGCTCTCAGAGGCGAAGAAGTCACAACACACATTCCTTTCCTCAGATAAAGGGTTTGTATTGCAAAGTAGCTTACAGTCAGGTTCCAGACAAAAGATCAGAGGTTGTTCACTTCAAGGCAGCATAACAGGATACATCCAGTGATGTCATGCAGGGGGTACGCGGGGGTACGCGAGTACCGGTTTCTAGGATTATGGCTGGCCCCGCCCATTCGCCCGCCCACTCGTCGACTCCGCCCCCTGCAACATTTGAATTTCCTGCATGTTTGAGTTGCCTGCACGTTCTCAGAGCCAGGCAGGCAGCGAGCGGAGCCTTGCCTTGCCTTGCCACTGAAAAATGAGCTGCTCTGGGGTTTTGGAACTGTTGGGTCATGTTAACATGATGCCAGGCCTCCTTAACATGTTCTGGGGGTGCTGTGGAATACTGTTGCAACTGTTGGGTCAGTTTAAAATTGTCTGAGGCCTCAAATAGGGCTTTTTTCATGTCACTTCCTGCCACAACATCACTTCCGGCTTATGACGTCACTTCTGGTGGGCGGGTCCCGACACGTGCCAATCAAAAGTGAGTACCTGTTATTAAATCATTTAGATGACACCACTGGATACATCAGATGGTTTACTGGTTACAGCAGTTGGTAGAACAAACGGACAGCGTTTCCCCTCCTCATTGTTAAGACCCACAAAAAATACTGGGACCCAGCCCTTACTTTAGTACCAATTTGCTGCTCCTGCTGCCCAATCAGAAGTCTGATCGCACCTCCATGAAGGACATGCAAAGTTGCACGTCCCACCTTAACACAGGTGTAGTAAATTAGTGCTTCACTGTTGGCGACACAGGTGCATTAGCTTGCTGGCCTGTTGCCATCAGTTGTTCACAGGGGGAACGGAGCTTTCAGGCCTGGCTCAAAACTTGACCAGTCCTGACAAGGATCTGTAAGTGCAAATAGGAGACACCCCTTTTTCTTGAGTCATTGTACTAGCTTTAACTCATTAAATGGATTTATTGGTAAGCGAGTGCTGAAGTTGAGCCTGATTCTTAGAGATCAGGGCCCCTGTGACAAGCAGCTACCCCCAAGGGAGGATGCTGTTCCTGTGCTGACAGAGGCATTAATTAGCTGCTTTATCCTGAAGTTTAAAAAAGAAGCTCTTCTGCATTATCCTGCATAGAAAAGAAGAAGTAGGAGGAAGGAAGCTGAATTAAACACAAAAAGTGACTGAGCAAACAGCCCACTTCTCAGGGATTTGGTTCAGAGTCACATCGCATCTGTAGAAACGAGTGGCTGTACTCTGTATAACATGACTAGGTGAAATTCTATCTGTTTCCTTGAAGACAGTGGTTCCCAAACTATGGGTCAGGACCTACCAGTGGGTCATGAGCCAATTTCAGGTGGGCCATCAAGCACCTACGGCAGCCATAGTGAACATACGGGAAGATGGGACACTGGAAAGGTCTGTGTGGTTATTTTGTTTGTGTCAAGGTTGTAAACTTCACTTTGCTATTGCTGCATTCTCAGAAAAGCAGCAGGTTCTGGTGTCACAATGTTGGCACTTCTGGCCATGACCTCACAGCTGGTGGGTCCCAGACAGATTGTCATTTTAAAAGTGAGTCCTGGTGCTAAAAAGTTTGGGAACACTGTTTTAAGAAAAATTAAGTGTATGTACGATTTGAAAAAAAGAATACAGTTCTCCAAAATAACACAGAATGTCACAGGTATAATACAAAACACAAGGATGTACATGCTATTTCTGTAGCAAGTGTTAAGTCATTCAAACAATTATTTGATTCAGATGATTACAAAATGATTGCTGAGCTTGGGCACCTCCCTTCTGTAGCCCTTCTGAGGAACAGCTACAGCATTTGGGGCTATTCAATCTAGAAAAGAAGCACCTGAAGAGGAACAAGATTTGAGACATACAAAATTATGCATGGGATGGAGAGAGGGATGTTCTTTTCCCTGTCTCACAACACCAGAACTAGGGGACATCCACTAAAATGGAGTGTTGGGAGAGTTTGAATGGATAAAAGGAAACACATTTTTTTTACCCAGTGGGTAATTAATCTGTGGCACTCCTTGCCAAAGCAGGTGTTGATGATGTCTGGCCGAGGTGCCTTTAAAAAGGGACTGGACAGATTTCTGGAGAAAAGGCCATCGCAGGCTCCATGCCACAATGGGTGGTGTAACCTCCTTATTTTAGAAGTAGGCTACCTAAGAATGCCAGATGCAGGGGAGTTCAACAAGATGCAAATATCTTGTGTGCTCCCTGGAGAATCCGGTGGGCCTCTGTGAGATACAGGAAGCTGGACAGGCCTTTGGCCTGATCCAGCGGGGCTCTTATATTTTTATAAAACAGATGTGGAAAACCATGTATGGGGGCAGGTCACATATGCATCTGATATGTCACACGTACCTGTTGTTCAGCATATTCCTATCCTTCCATGTCATATCATAGCAATCTAATTTTTAACATCTTTTCGAAAACGTAATTGCAGAAAAGCAGGACACACTGCATTAACTCCGGAAAAGTCATGGAAAGTTCAGCCACAAAACCTCAATTTCCTTGCTTTATTGTCTAAACAAGCAGAAGCCAGAGCTGTGCATCTGAGCAACGGCATTAAGGAATCAGATGATCGTAACGCGTTGGCATCAACAGTCAGGTCAAGCGCGACATTTAACCAACTAGCAACTAGTGACACATGTCAAATTCGCATCTTATTTTCAACAGTCGCTGCACATTAGCACCACGGGAATCGGAAAACTGATACAAAAATGTGTTGTAGTTGGCACTGTTGGCTTTTTTTGAGGTGCGGCAGGGAACTGGAAATATCGGCATCGCATAGGCATCACATGCATTCATTTTTTTGAAGAGGAGCTGGCAAAACCCATTCATCAGTCGTGACTTAAACAACAAACCATAGTTTGTCATTTTCAGAATGGGGCATTATGAAAATGGGTCTTGAACACTCTCCTCTCCTATTACACCATTCACTATTAAGATTCACTCTCCACCAGCTATTTTGTGTATGGCTCATCTTGGAGTCACCTGGTAGCACAGGAACAATAGATCCCAGCCAGCCCACTTGCAGAGTTTGGCATCTGCTGGTCAAGTCTGTACACCTGATCATGACCAAGGTTCAAGGGACTAGCTAATGAATCCATTTTTGGTTTTAACCAACAACCAGTTTTAAACAAATATGCCTTGATGGTGACAAGATCTCCTATATCCCTGCTATCGAAGTCAACGAAATGAGCTGGACAGCCCCTTACCTCAATTTGCGTAGTGTTATCATGAGTGTCATCCAGCAGCAGATCTGTGAAGCCCCCAGGTTCCAAGGAGTCTTGCCCCGTACTGGCTCTGTTGGTGTCAACCGATTTGAGAGACTCTGAATGCCGTTTCCACCTATGGCTGTATCTGCAGGAATCCACAAGGACGTCCTCATCCACTCGAGGGAAGTTCGGAACCATTTCATAAAATGCTCCTATTTGACAAAAAGACAAGAAAGATTAAAAGGGTCATTAAACTGAGATCAAAGAGACATCCAGCAACATTCCTTAGTTGTTTAAATAATTACGTGTAAGGAACAGCATAAAAAGGAACATTAATGTTCTTTGCACATCAGTGTTCCTTGCAGTGTATACAACAGAGAACAGGATCTTTATCTTTTTATTATACAATAAATTATACCCATTGTGTTCCGATTTTTGTATCTTTAATAGTCTTACAGTATAGCACAGTGGTTCCCAAACTGTGGGTCGGGACCCACCAGTGGATCGTGAGCCAATTTCAGGTGGGCATGGTCACATCAGTGCTGGAAAGTCCTATTCGCACTTACCGCACTTGACACAGTGCCAGATAATTGATGCGGCCCTCCAGTTAAAAAGTTTGGCGACCCATGCTCTAAATTGTCTAACTTCAGGTCTCTAACCCCAAATGCCATTCTGCTGCTGCAATTTATACTAATCTGTTTACAGAAATCTTCAACCACAATTATTCCTGGGGTTTATTTGCAACAATGGTTTTGAGCACAGGGTTCTGTTTGGGAGATCAGTGTTGGATAGACATTCATTATGTGCTGTGCTGTGCTGTCCGCTTTACACTCAGCAAGGTGACCGTAGGAAGCCATAGGCTAATTTAAAAAGCTCAGCGATAGATAACCTTAATGAGATGAGTGCACGTGTCTTTCTAAATCTCTACATTGTAGTGATCTTGTCTGGGTGACAAGACAATATTGGGGAAGGATGTGCTTTGAAGGTATGGAGTCTACAAAGACACTCTTGAAAGCCATTTTTGACTTAAATTTTCTAATGTGTTCTCATACTAATATGCTACAAATAGCACTACTTATAGTCCATGATTCAGATATCATTAGAGCAATGGCTCTCAAACTTTTTAGCACTGGGACCCATTTTTTAGAGTGACAATCTGTCCGGGACCCACTGGAAGTGATGTAATGACCAGAAGTGCTGTCATTGTGATGCCAGAGCCTGTTGTTTTCCAGAGAATGCTTTCCATAAGTTGGGTTATTTTTCAGCCATTTTCTACTAGCAAAGTGAATCAGAAAGGAAAAAAAGCCTATATATAGCCTTGACAGAAGCAAAAAAAACCAGCCACAAGGGATGGAATACTGGGATTCCCCTTTCCAGCATCCCATCTTCCCCTTTTTTCAATACGGCTGCTAGGTGCTTCGTGACCCACCTGAAATTGGCTTGTGACCCACTGGTGGGTCCCAACCCACAGTTTGGGAACCACTGCATTAGAGAATCAGTAATAAGACAAAGGGTTCAGGATTTTATAACAGGGGTAACCAAATCAAGTTCTCAGAATATTTTCTCTTGAAAAACTCTGTACATCCTCTATGAAACTAGCTCTACCCTGCTTTGGAAACTCATCAGCACATGATGAAGTCAAAAGACACCATCTGCTCCTTAATGACCAACATATACAAGGGATTATACCGTAGTTCTTCCTGAGCACAGACAATGGGTCTGGAATTGCGTGTGATCATGCTATAATTGTTGACATAATTGTCTCAAGTGTCCCTCAATATTTGCACACTTGCATACTTTTCTGAACAAGACAGACATTGTTGCATGTGGAACACTGGCCAAATCAAAGTGGACTGCGAAACTTAGAAAATAAAAATTCTTTCCTATAAAGTTCAGCTTTTTTTGTGGGGATGCCAGAAACACTCAAAAATGTTTGCTCTCACTACAAAAAGCTGCATATTTGCTGCTGTGGGTAAGTGTCCTGACCAAAGGAAAAAAAAAAGTGTTTGAAATGATGACTGTGATAGATCCTAAATGAGAAAAACATGCACAAGACAATGCAAAAATAATGGCCCAATCCTATGCTGGCCTTATGCTGTCAGATGTCACAATCTGCGTCCGCAGAGATAAGTCATAGAACTCAGTGGAGGGGGGGGAAGTTTGGGGTGGGTCAGTGAAAATAGTAGGACCACGACTGCTCAGTCCCAAACCATAGTGATGAACATAATACACAGCCAAGTCTCTCTAGTTTCAAGTAATGAGTGATGACAAGTCTGCATTGAAAGAAGTGTATTGGCTTGCGTGCACAAGTGTCCCAAACACCACCGCTTCACGGAAAGGCAGAAATAATAATGGAAATAAAAGCGAGAGGCTTTGCACATCCTTAGCTTCCCCCACTCCCCGCATTTCTTCAATACGATAGCTGAACACACATAATGACCTCCGCTGATAGGAAGACATGAGACTTGCAGGAAACGTTATAAAGGACTTGACTGTTACCAGCACAGATCTTCACGTCGGCACTCAGTTAGCACTGCAGTGTCATTCATTTCAACTGGCACACAGCCAGGCATTGATTGTAAGGACATCCGATGAATAATTCAGCCATAAGAGAAGATTCACAGATTGGGAGTCGCTTGTCCCGCAAGTTATGTGGACAGAGGCAGCGCTATAATAACACTTCCAACTCCACGCTCCACAAGCACAGTGCCAAACGCGCATGGGTCATGCTTGCACATAATCCTTTCACTCCCGGCCACACAAGAGGAAACCTAGTGTGAAGTTCTCTTCTACAGTGAATGTTTCCACGGGGCTGTTTCAGAACGAGTGAGATTAGCAGCAAGGGGGGTGATAATGAACACCTAATTAAGCCTGCGTTTTGCTCTAATGATTTTAGTGGTTGTCCTTGAGGTTTGCACAAAATGAAGTGCGCAAGTGATTAGGCTGGTAATTTTATTCCCCGCTCAGGTGGGATTTAAATGCGAGATGGCAAGCTCTGCGTCTGAAAGAAGTTGGGAAGAGGGGAAGCGGGAAGCGGCAACTTCTACAAGCTCGTACTACTCGGAGATCAGTCAGAATTAATGAATGGGTTGTTGGCTGCATTCAGGGCCACTTGTGGCTGCAGTTGATCAATTCAGCCCTTGCCAGTCAATGCAATCAATGAGAATCACTACAGCAGGAATGTGTGTATTATAATTCACTCAGCCCAGACAGGTCTAAAAAGAATACTTAAATGGAGGGGGGGGAATGGAAGGAGGCGGCTGTTAGAGAAAAATAATAGCTGCCAGAAAGGCCTTATTCTGCCTGGCAGACATTTGTGCCAAGTAACTTCCTGTAAAGACTTGGAAAGAAAAGGCCAGCAACAATAGAAGACATACACAACGGTGAAAGGAGAAGAAAGGAACCCATTCCACTTGACGAGATGACGCTGCAAACAGATCCTTAATTTGTTTTCAAGAGCGATACGTACCGAAGCCTGCATCTATTAGCATCTCTGGTTTAAGTTTGAAATAAAGTATAATTGAGGACATAAAACAAATGGGTCCTAAGCCAGACAGGGCCATCTGTGCAGGCTGGATACAGAAGCAGGCTGGAAACATGAAGCAGCTTTCAACTGGGTCGGACCATGGGTCTGTCTAGATCAGTGTTGTCTGCAGTAACTGACAGTGGCTTTCTGGGGTTTCAGCAGGACTGGTCCAGCCTTAAGAGCTGCAGGACCCAATGCAAAACATTTTTGCGGTGGGGGGGACAGACCAGTGGTGTCATCTAAATGATTTAAGAACAGGTACTCACTTTTGATTGGCACATGTCGGGACCCGCCCACCGGAAGTGACGTCATAAGCCGGAAGTGAGGTCGTGGCAGGAAGTGACATGAAAAAAGCCCTTTTTGAGGCCTCAGACAATTTTAAACTGACCCAACAGTTGCAACAGTATTCCACAGCACCCCCAGAACACATTAAGGAGGCCTGGCATCATGTTAAAGTGACCCAACAGTTCCAAAACCCCAGAGCAGCTCATTTTTCAGTGGCAAGGCAAGGCAAGCCTCCACTCGCTGCCTGCCTGCCTGCCTGGCTCTGAGAACATGCAGGCAACTCAAACGTGCAGGAAATTCAAATGTTGCAGGGGGCGGAGTCAACGAGTGGGTGGGCGAATGGGCGGGGCCAACTGTAATCCTAGAAACCGGTACTCGCGTACCCCTGCGTACCCCCTGCTTGACATCACTGTGACAGACCCCCCCGGCAGGCGTTCTGCTACCTGAACGAGCTGTAGCTAGAAGCCCAGAGCAAGTGCGGCACCCAGAAATGAGTGGCAATGACGTGATAACATCACTTCCAACTGATTCAAGGGGGCCAATCGAACCCAGGGTATGCAGGAGGGCCATCCAACAGCAACGCTCTCCTCTGGATGCCTCGGCATGGAAGATTCCCCTGCCAGAGCATCAGCTAGAACGAAGTACCAGCTGTGGCTATGGGTGCTCCACTCGCTGGCCCAGCATGGGACCATCCACCAAGTGCAAGGTTTGACTTGGCCAACCCCTGACTGTGGAACTGGGTGGAGCACGTGCTCTTTGCAAGTGCTCTCTTGGTCCAGGCAGCATCTCTTCTGCCAGCGTGGCACTGTGCTGCCTGGAAATGATCTCTCAGACAAGTGCTACGATTCACTGGCCTAGTGTGGGGGCCCCCTGAGGAGTGGGCCTAAATTGGCCTAAAGCTGGCTCTGAGGCAAGGCTCTTCCCCTGCCTTACCTGGAAGGACCTGGAACTGATCCTGGTAACCTCTGGAGAAGCAAGGGCTCTACCACTGGGTGACTGTCCCATTGTGGTTGCCACAGGTATATTTTATTTATTTTGAAGAATTTATTATTTATTTTATTATTTATTTGATTTTTACCCCGCCTTTTCACCCGGAGGTGCTCAAGGCGGCATTACAATATAACAAGATAAAATATAAAATTAACATTAAAAAATTTATACCCTGCCTTTCCCATGCCGAAGCAAATGCCCAAGGCGGCTTCCATGGGCAGGCTAGTCTAAACCACTATTTTTCAATGCGGTTTTTACAAATATACAGTCTTCTGTGATTCACCGAATCCTCAGTCCCAAATATAGCCTTCACAGAGTGGTTCTCTCCTCTGGCTGTGTGACATGGAGCTTCAGCAGGTGATCATAAGTCCATTCTGGACAGGTCCTCAAGGCTGGACTCCGTTCTTTTGCTGGCTGGCCTTCTCACAACATTCCCGTACTGGCTAATCAGCTCCACAGTGACTCCGTTCTGCCACAAAAGGTACTGCAGCTTGTCACAGCCTGGCATTCTGTCTCCCATCCAGAAATAGACCACAAATTCTCCTGCTTAGCTTCAGCCAGTACCAGCTGCTCAACCATCAGTCCACACCTCCTGCCACAACTCCACACCTATTTCTAACGGGATGAATTCATACAAACAGAGTGTCATATTTGGAGGCCTGTTAGTATATGCTTGTGCCTCACTGTCCACCGATTCAGCATCCACTAAGCACTGATATGGGATCCACCTTTAAATGCCATATAACAAGGAAAAAGGGGGGCCAAAATCCCATTTCCTCCCTTCCTACATTCCATTAGATTCCATTATTCACCCCATCTAGTGGCTGAATTCAGTATAGCGTCTATACCAAAGCATTCAAGGCAGTGGCATTCAAACTATTTAGACTGGGGCCCATTTTTTAGGCTGCCACTCGTGTCGGGACCCACCGGAAGTGATGTCATTAACCAGGATGTGATGTTGTGGCAGGAAGTGACATCATCAAGCAGGAAGGTCCACAATTGGGACGTAAGAAAATGACACTCCTGGAATGCAAACTGGCATTCTGGGACTGCAGCAATTGCACAGCCATGAAACATCCCTGACAGAAAGCAAGATAGGGCAAAATATTATGGTAAAAGCACTGAACTAAAAACAAAATAAAAACAACTCTCATTTGAAAATTCAAACTGTTAACACTCACAAAAGGAATTGTAACCTGAGGAAACGAGGGATGGAGCTATCACATTGGTATATGGGAGAAAACACAAGTACGGCCCATTCAATACTTGGAAGAGGCACATCAGCAGAATGTTTGCTTAACTCCTCGAAGCATAAGCCAACCACTTGCTCTTGGGCAGCGACTCAGGTTTTTAAACAGGCTGCATTTGGGAAGTAGTGCTTGGAGTCACAATACCCACTTAGGGACTATAATAAAAGCCAGTCATTTAAACAAACCAGCTGTGTAGCTTCACTGGACAATGCAGAAGATTTTTAGCTTGCCTCTTTGTTTCTGAATTAAGAAAAAAAAAAAGCTCTCAGCAAAATAAATCCTACATGAACTGGGGAAAGTTTGGACAACTGGCACAGTTTTTTTTTCTCCTTATAGGCTCTTTCTTTGCATGACTGCAAAAACAAAACAAAAACGGTTCACTGGGAAAGCGAAATGCTTAACGATTTATTTCTAAAGAGTGTAACATATGAACAAAATCATTTAATTCCAAACTAAGAGTCGGGTAGATACAGTATAATGCCAGTACAAGGCGAGGCACTGTATTCAATCTGCTCCTACATTCTTTCCCTTGCATGCAGTAGTGTTCCCAGGCGATCACACACTAAGTTTTGCAGGAGCCTCAATGCACTGCGTAAGTGGCCCCTGCCCTTCGCCTTCTGAGCCATTCCATGTGACAAGAGCAACATGAAGACATCCCATCCATGTTACTTTCACCATTCAGAACGGCTCCAAAGGCGGTGTGTGTGTGTGTGTGTTTGCTTACATGGTGCATTGAGGCATCTGTAGAACATTGCTCATTGCCCCCCTCTGGGAATGCTACAGCTTGCATGCTCCAAGCCTCCCTCACTTCCAATTTAGCAGCAAACTTATTGCTTATGATGTCAGCAAAGACTTTTGTTCTTCCCACATGCTGTGGTCAGGCTTTTCTATTTTCCTTTCACCTCTTTTTCAGAGGTGCAGCATATTTACCCAGTTAAACATTTTTTTCTGTGTCTTTTAAAAAAAACAACACAAAAAACTTGGAACATTGATCTGGGCACTTGGGGGGTGGCGGCTTTGTGACAGTCAGAAAGGCCAGCCAATCAGCATCCTGTAAAACCTGCTGAGCAGACATGGAAGATTGTCCCAAGATTGCTTCAAGAAGATGGCTTCAAGATTGTTCCAACCAGACCATACACAGTGGCTTCTGTCAGAAACAGGAAAACATTGTTCCTACTGAGAGCAAGTCAGTTTTTCTATTTAAAAAAAAAAAAAAGGCTGGAGTGAAGATCCTTGGTAGGTTCACCACTCAAGTTAAGCACATTTGTATGCTTATGTATTCTTCCTTCCATGTGTTCCAACAGGGATGAAAAACTTCTACCTCCAACATTTTCTGTTTAGTTAGGGGATACAGGATATTGAATATATTTTTATATGCATATGTCCAAAAGAACGTTTTCAGGATATTGAATATCCTGGATATTGCTTTCAGGATATTGAATATCCGGTTTTATGAAAATAGAAAATGTCTTATACCAAATCATGCCATTAGTCCACCTAGCTCATTACTGTCTCCACTGTCTTGCAGCAGCTTGACGGGGAGTAAGCCCTAGCTGAGGATACCAGATACCTTCTTGTGCTCCTACCACTACGCAACAGTTTAGAGGCAGCATTTGATGATCTGTGATCCCCACAAAATCCAAAGATCCCAAGCCCAATATTGTGTTCTATGCAGCATGCATGTTCAACTACATGGTCAGGCTCTCACCATCACATCTGTTTACCTGGAAGTCAGGTGAGTAAGTGCAAAAGGACTTCCTAAAAATAAGTATGCACAGAATTTTGGGCCCACCATCAAGTACTGTACAAAGACTGCTTCTTTTTTTCACATGTCAATAACAAACATCTACTACTATTATCAGCATTAGAAATCTCCTAAGTTTAATGGTTTTCCCATTGATCAAGTAAATCACTGCTAGTTTTTACAATACTGTAAAAATACTGTACTGTTTCTGTAAAACACCCCTTTTTTTAATCATAAAGAAGTTCCTTTATCCACATATAGCACAGTGACAGTTCGCATTTAGAAAATAAAAGATACCTAATAAGACACTCAATGGAATATTAAAATATCAATTGGCTGTGTCCTGAAGTTTAGTTTTTAGAAACATTTACCACTTAAGAAAATGTGCAACCGTCTAATCCTCCATTTAAATGCAAATTCTTGTTCTGCTCTTTTCCAGAGAATGCCAACACCAACTTATTTAAACATATTGGACACACATTTAGGAGGACTTTTTCCAGTCAATTACTGGATTATAAATATTTCTGCAAGATTGGGCATCTGCATTTAATAGAACTTCATATGTAATAGCAGCACATCAGTTACCCGATTTGGAAGCCACCCTGCTTTAGTGCTCTCAATGCCCCCTACGAAGAGAAAAAAGTTCACATGGGCTGGGTTTTAGAAAAAAAAGTGGTTCTTTATGTGTAAGAACCCTTTGTCAAGTGAAGTGACAGGTGTCTAATTTAAAAGTGACAGGTGTCTCATTTCCATTAATTAGACATTTTATATAGGTGCCACAATTCACAGTGAAAGAATAATGCTGACTAATTTTCTCACAGATCTTTAAACAAAATCTGTATGAAGGCAATCAATTTCATTGTTCCTAGAACACATTCTTTATATTGGCATTCTTTTCTATATTGTTTTCTATATTGGCAAACATTTGTGGCCATATAAAACAAACACAGATTTATTACACTTATATTCTCAGATTATGGCCTCCCACTTCACCACATGGAGCCAACAGAGACGCATGGGACTTTTATGACTAGCCCCTTTACTCTGGTGTAACCAGTGATGACATCAGAACTAGATCAAACTACAAGGTAAAGGTTTCCCCATGACCGAATGGTCTAGTCGTGACCGACTGTAGGGGGCGGTGCTCATCTCCGTTTCAAAGCCTATAGAGCTGGCGTTTTGTCCGAGGATAAGCTTCCATGGTCATGTGGCTGGCATGACTCTACACCGTAGCGCACGGAACGCTGTTACCTTCCCACCGAAGTGGTCCCTATTTATCTGCTTGCATTTAGGTGCTTTCAAACTGCTAGGTTGGCAAGAGAGATCAAACTAGGGAAGGCCTTATTTCTAGTAAGCGCCTGTATTACTTCAGACCTTCCTTATATTCAAAAGACACCTGTACAATATCGAAGAAATGAGGATGAAGCTCCCTAATAGCTTTGTCCCCACATTACCCTGTGCTCTGCTGCAGGCCAGGCAGAGGCGGGAAAATGGGGGCAGTTCATTGGCTGCTGTTGTTGCTGAGGGAGCTGGGCAGGCTGAGATTCTGAAGGTCTTTTGCCGTCAAGGCTCAGTCTACCATTTTGTTTGGTGTTGAAGAGCTCTCTTGGGTACAAGACCAAGGGAGTTTGGAGCCAGGCTGCCATGCCTGTGTAGCCCGAGGGAGGTAGCCAACTAGTGCCGTTTCCCACAAATTAGTAGCCTGCACACGGGAGTGATGAATTTAGATTTTCCCTGCTGCATGTTTTGTCAATTTCAATAAAGTGACCCTTTTTCTCATAAGCCTGTGTCTGGCATGCTTATTTCAGGGCTGCAAGGGTTACGTTCCTCTTAGGGTGCAATACTACCTTAACCTAACCGTATGGACATGCGCCGTCCTCCTTGACTCTGAGAGTGGTCCAAAAGCACTTTATGGTGTGTTTGCAACACTCCTGAGCTGGCACAAGTCCCTTGTGCCGGCCTAACTCCAGGTTAGGACTGCACCCTTTACTTAGTAACCTCCTATGTTGGAGAATGGCTGCTTTTTTTCCTTCTCATTTCTTTTTAAGCTCTGAAACCCCAAATCAATTGGGGGGGGGGGAAAGAAATAAACTGGCTGTTCAAAGCTGAAAGGAAAATTGGATATCCTTTAACAATGAGATGGGTGTAGCCTTCTGAGCCTGAATGTTTTCCTTCCCATTTGTCACAGTCAAAAAGAATTATTCATTATTATGTATCACGCATGGTAATTTGAAAGGAAAAAAAACATATTGGTTGGGAAGTGGTCTGCCTCATTGCAAGGAATAGAATATGAAATTAGCCTCTGGGGAGTTTTTAACCCCTACCATTTTTCCACCAAAGTTTGCATTTCTAACAAGCCTAGAGCAAGCCTGGCATTTCCTTCCATGCCAAAAGGAGAGCCTAGCCAACAGGGATCTTTCTCCAGCTCTTCCAGCTTCAGTAAAGAAAAAAAGTAGCAAGCCAACACGAAAGACAGAGAGCATTTTCAACAGCCTGGCCATCTTCTGCCTAACACAATCTCTTCCGTGCCAAGGCTTCAGTCCACAGACTGGCTGACAGCCCATCTTGAACCACAGAAGCCCAAGCTGGGTTTGGAAACAAATTCTCTACATCTTGTGGTAAAGGAACAGATTCTGCAATAATCGGATTTGGTGAATGCTGTGGAAATACACTCAGGGTGCAATCCTAAACTAACTTTCCAGCACCAGAGTAAGGGCAATGCAGCTCCAAGGTGAAGGAACAAACATTCCCTTACCTTGAAGAGGCCTCCATGATTACTACTCCACTGCAGAATGCAGAACAGGCCCCACTGGCACAGCTATGTCAGTGCTGGAAAATTGGTTAGGATTGTGCCCTTAGCTTTATGCACCAAGCCTACTGAAAAACAGCACATGGTTTTAGAAATCACAGTCAATTCAGGCTTGTAAACAGACAGTCACCTAATCTCCTCTGGCAGGAGAGAATGGCCTGCAGGCAAATGAGGAGGAAGTATTTCTAAATTTGCAGAAAGTTGACTTTTTTTAAAAAAAACCTCAGAACATTGGTGACTCTAACAACTGTACATTGCAAAGCCACTAATATATTTGGGGGGCTAACAACTTCTGTGTAACACAAGGCAGCCTTGAAAGGCGAGTCAGCATTCACTCTTTTATTACTCTGAGGAAACTGAAATGTACTGCAAAAAGGCTATGGGGAGGCTCTTTGTTTGTAATATTTACATGCTACCTTTCCTGTTTTCAAGGTGATTGACAATTTTGGCAGGTGCTGCTTTTGAAACCCTTTCATGATGACCTGTGCTTGCCAAACTTCCCTCTTCTATACAATGGTTAAAAGTATAGGCACTCTGTCCCCGTTTGTATTTGGTAAGGTAAAGGTTTCCCCACGACCGAATGGTGTAGCCGTGACCGTCTGTAGGGGGTGGTGCTCATCTACGTTTCTAAGCCAAAGAGCCGGTGTGTTTGTGAGAGGACAAGCTTCCGTGGTCATGTGGCCAGCATGACTATACGCAAGGCACATGGAATGCCATTACCTTCTCACCGAAGTGGTACCTATTTATCTACTCACATTTTTACGTGCTTTCGAACTGCTAGGTTGGCAGGAGCTGGGACAAGCGAGGGGAGCTCACTCCGTTGCATGGTCTCGAACTGCCAACCTTCTGGTCAGCAAGCTCGCAACTCAGCAGTTTAACCTGCTGCGCCAACAAATCCCTTTTCAAGTTTATTTGATAACCCTATGCAAAAGGCCTCTGCCTGCTTTCTGTTGGCTGTAGAAGATCCTCTAATACGCAAGCAATTGTACCAGTCGCCTGTATCAGCCTGAGCCCCATCCCATTCAAGTTGTCAACGTAGACTTTTAAAAAGCCCTTACATAGACAGAGACCCACATAACCAAGGGATTGACTCTTCCTATATCACCCATTGGACTGGCTGTGGTCAGTAAATTGAACCCTGCTCTCTATGCCTCCCCTATGCAGATTTTTATAGTAATGGTTCCGAACAGGCCTTTATGGCTCTAGCCTCGAGGTTCTTGATTGCTTTCTTCAATGAAGTGAGCAAGGTGCTCCTCCATGTATCATTCACAAGGGATATAAAACATTTTTGTTTTAACATACATTTGAGTGATTTCTCTAGCGAGTTTAATGGTTGTGTCATTAATCAAATTACTAAAAGCCATGTGATTAAATTTGCTCTTTTTTTGTTCTTTTAGTTTTAATTCTGTTTAATTTTTTGTAACCACCCTAGACAAATCAGAAAGGTTTTCACCAAATATATAGTTATAATTATTACAGTAATAAAAATAATTTTATCCTACTTTGCAACAAAAAGGTGCACAAAGTCATTTGCTTGGCTACATAAATAAATTTTACCCTATCCCTGAAGAGCTCACAATTGAAGAGCCAACAAACTGCCACTAAAGAAGGTGTTATGATAGTATAGAGGGAACACAGTCAGTTGCTCTTGGCCTACTAAATATATGAAGAGCCTGGTTTGCCAGTTACCAGGCAAAGACTTTGTAGATTTTCACTATTTACACTGCTAGAATGTGCAGTGGCCAAAGTCAACTGTTGGTTAACCACAGATTTCTTGTTTCCTTCTATGACAATTGTCCTCTGGCCTACTTGGATCTCTCCTTGCCTTTATATTTTAATCTGCCAGTCCTCAGATGAGAATGAGTACTGGTGACAGCAGAAAAAGCTGTCTTTATATTTGCTTAAATAGTCGTTGACTTGTGTTATTCTTTGCACTTTTTATTCTTTACAAGTATTCTTTACAGTGTCATTCCCAGAGGGCAAAGCATGTGGTATTTCAGATGGCATTGAGATGCCTGAAAAAGGCCCCTTCCCTTCCCCTTCAGAGTCACTCAGAGAAGCGAGACCAACACTCTGTCTCGCTGCTCCAAATGGCTCTGAAAGGGAGGGGGAGGGGCCACTTTACACTGACGTTCAGGTGCCTGAAAAACTTTTGCCCTCCTCTCAGAACACCACTGATTCTTAAAACTAGTGGTTCTCAAACCTTTTAGAATCAAGACCCACTTTTTAGAATGACAATCTGTAAGGGACCCACTGGAAGTGATGTCATGGCTGGAAGTGCCGTCTTTGTGACGCCAGAGTCTGCTGACTTCCTGAGAATGCAGCAATAAGTCGGGTATTTCTCAGTCATCTTCCAATAACAAAGTGAATCAGAAAGGAAAAAAAAAGTCTATTTACAACCTTGACACAAGCAAAATGACCACAGAGTCCTCCTCCTTTCCAGTGTCCCATCTTCCATTTATGGCTGTGCTAGATGCTATGCAACCCACCTGAAATTGACTCGTGACCAGCGATGGGATCTACAAACAACCTGAGGGAACGCTGGGCGGGACGTAGGCGGGACATCCGGGTGATTGGCAGCCTGTCTGCGGTGATCCGCAGCTGCCCTGGCCTCGGGGGGGCTCCTGCTCACTGCGGAAGACGGGTGAGGGTCGTGCCAGGTGCCTGGGCGAGCAGCGGTGGGGCGCGCTAACCGGGGGCAGCCCCCCCCGAGGCCAGGACAGCTGCAGAACGCTGTAGACGGGCAGCCAATCACGTGGAAGCCCCGCCGAAGTCCCGCCCAGCGTTCCCCCAGGTCGTTTGTAGATCCCATTGCTGCTCGTGACCCACCTAGTGGGTCCCAACCCATACTTGGGGAAACATTCCTTTAACCATCTTGTTAACGGAGATATGTAGAGCAAAGCCTGATTACCTCTGTTATATAGCTGCATATGTCCATATCACGATGACAGCAATTCATGAATCTCTCATCAGCTGTCAGTTTCATTAAATTAAATTTCCACTCCAGAACCCAATTCCTTTTTTGTTTGACTCTTATAACAATTTCTCCTAGGCTTTCCTGTTTAGATAGTGGATGGCTTCTAACCACTGACCACTTCCAAGTACATGAACTTTGCCAACAACATTTGGTTTCACCAGAGTGCTAATGCCCACTCACTTTCTTTCCATTGGTGGTCAACCATAAGGTCACCACTTCCTCCCACTTGAAAATTGAAGCATAGAAAAAACATTAGCACAATTCCAGTCCTGACTGCATACATTCAAGTGAAGTCTTCCATTTTTCCAATATGCTTTATTATTACATGCTGGTTAAATGCTACCCCCAAACAATTTTAAACATCTGTTAAAGCTGCTTTTGCTTCTATATACATACAAAACCTTCTAGCCAGCTAATCCTGTGGAAAGAAAACTTACAGAGACAGCACATTTCTCCCCTTTTCATATAAATGTGAATTGACTGAAATAAAGTACAAATATCAGTTGTTTCTCTAACATCCCTGAAAGCAAACACCCACTGTGGCAAAGATTTATAAAGGTTTGTAAAGAGAAGAGAGATTTGTGGTGTAACCTTCGCCACATTTCTGTGGTGTCATGCAGTTGTGTCCCTGACCCTTTTCCCACCTGGGGCCAGGACTGCAGACCACTGACTTCCCTGCCTCAGCGACTGTTGCCCCCCCCCCACTCACCTTAAGATACAAAGCCTTGCACAACATCCCTTGACATGCCAATAGCGTTCTGAAGGCATCAGAATTAAATGCCTTTAAACAATACTTCCGGTTTTCCGACAAAAACCGGTCAAACCAAATGTTGTCTTGTGTAAAGCAGCGGTTCCCAAACTAAGGGTCTGGACTCACCAGTGGGTCACGAGCCAATTTCAGATAGGTCACAAAGCACCTAGAGCAGCCATATTGGAAAGATGGAATGCTGGAAAAAGGAAGTACCGTGTGGTTATTTTGCTTGTGTCAAGGTTGTATATGGGCTTTTTTTTCCCCTTTCTGATTCACTTTGGAAAATGGTTGAGAAGTTACCCATTTTATCGCTGCGTTCTCAGGTAAGCAGCAGGCTCTGGCATCGCAATGAAAGCGCTACTGGATGCAGGGGCAGGCACTGGTAAGACCTCCCGGATCCAATATATGCCCAGAAGGGATGCGATCATAGCAATCACGTCGCTGTCATTCCCCTGCCCCCGCAAGCACTTAGAGCGGTTCTCAAATGCACCACTAGGCATGGACCCTCCATACTGATTCCACTATAATGAAATGCACTTTGTAAGAACAAAAAAAATGTAGATCATACGTACGGCTATAAACATGGGAGAGAACAAAGCCAACTTGAAAGCAATCAGTTACTTCTGCACCATACATTGAAATCCTAATCAAATATAGCACTATCATCTCGTTTAGATACTGAAATTGTAGTTGCTAATGAACCTAATTTGTGTGTGACCAAGACTCTTACAGTAACTGATTCTATACAGATGCTGGTTTTCCAAGAGAAAATTTTTGTGACCACCTGTTTTCAATTTCAGGGCTGGCAATCTTGCACTTCCAGAGCTTATTGCCGTAATGAATGGGTGTACCATCTGTTTGGTATATTTTTCCATGTTCAACCAATAGCTCAAAATGCACATTCACCAGAAACACATTTAACAGTGCTTTCATACAAACACATGCAGAAAAGTGTAATCTGAAGGGCTCTTAACCCTATTCCTTTACACCGAAATGTTAGCCCTAATGAATTAGCCGGAATGTTAGCCGAAATGAATTAGACTAAGCTTGAACACAGTCAATTTATTTGATAAAGTGCACGTGGTGGGTATTCATAATCCAGTTGCTAGATCTGAATGAAAGTTTGTCGTTATCCCTACCTAGGCTCAAGCATGTGTGGATTGTACCCAGTGATGGGATCTGGGAATAAGGAAGCGGAACGCTGGGCAGGACTTACGCGTGATTGGCTGCCCGTCTGTTCCGTTCCGCGGCTTCCCTGGCCTCGGGGGGGGGGCTGCTCCCCGGGGGGGATGGGTGGGGGCGCACCGGGTGCCTGGGTGAGCAGCAGTGGGGCGCGCCAACCGGGGGCAGCCCCCCCGAGGCCAGGGCAGCCGTGGAACGGAACGGACGGGCTGCCAATCATGCATAAGTCCCGCCCAGCAATCCGCTTCCTTATTCCCAGATCCCACCACTGATTGTACCTTCTCTGTGACTGTACCACCTCACCCAGACTAAGGAAGGGAAAATGCTCTCCATACAACACTTCTCAAAGCTTTCCAAAAATATGGGGGCCTCTCCAGCCTTCGGAACACCCTCCAGAAGCAACTGGAGTACAACTGGCTGCATTTGGTCACATTTGGGGTTGGATGCCTCAACTCATAGATTTATTTATCCACTTTTCTACATCTGCAGCAGTTCTGGGAACTGATGCTGAAGTACCACCTGTAATCTCATCTAAACAATTAGAAAAATTGAAAATTGCTCATCAAACACCCTCCCATCTGTTTTGACTCTTTTCTCCTCCCAAAGACAAGAAAGTACCCAGCCCTAATAGTAAACATTATCCCCCAAGCCCACTGTCCTTGCATTAGTAACCCCCCACAAATGCTGCAGTGCATTTAAAACTGTTCGTGGTTAAATCTGTATATGGTAATATAGTAAAAAAAATACTCTATATCACGGATTATTCACGGTTCTCAAATTCCAACCCCCAAAAATCACATTCATGACTCATCTCTCTTCACTTGCAAATGCTTTGCAACTTTTTGGAAAACGAAGCAGACAGCGAGAACCTAGAATTATAGGTGCTAGAGGAATGATGGAAGAGGCAACAGTGAGAACGCTAACAGGAAGCAGGCACCAGAGGAAGCAGAGAGGCAGCGAAAAAACTAGACTCCACAACCAGAGGTGAGTTATGAGTGCGACAGGACAGAGAAATTTGAGTTGGGTTCACTACTATCCATATCCGTGGTAGTAGCAGGAATGTTACCCCAATGGATATGAGGGGTTGCCTTTATATACATTAGCTATGTATTTATTAGTGTTCATTTATTATTTTATTATTATATATTTAACATTATTATTTATTTATTATTACTCGAAGAATTTATATACTGCCCTTTTCACGCCGATGCAAATGTCCAAGGCAGCTTACATGGGCAGGCTAGTCTAAACCACCATTTTTCAATGGGATTTTTACAAATACACATTATTCTGTGATTCACTGAATCCTCAGTCCCAGATGTAGCCTTCACAGTGTGGTTCTCTCCTTGTTCTGACAAATTCCCTGCTGGGCCTCCCCAAGGGCCCTAATGCCCACATTAGGCTAACCAATTTCCCCTCCAGAGCAGCCTCAGAGATAGGCAAGAGGGAGGGGGTTCAGTCAACCACTGGGCCTCCTCTCTTCCAGCAGCTTTGCTTGGGATCACCAGCTGGCCAGCCTCCTCCAGATCGCCCTCATCACTGGCTTAGCTCCAAACTACCCTAAATCTAGCACCAACAAACCCCACCACCAAACAATAGGCAGTCAGCTTGCCTAAGCCACAACTGCCTCCTCCACTTGGTGGCTCCAGGGGTGTGGCAGCCATACAACAATTCCCAATCGTTATTCCCCACAATAACCTTACCTTATCCAGTCCAGCAATCCATCTGTCCATCAGTCTGTCCTTCAGGCAGTCAGTCCAGCCAGCACTCCATCAGTCAGACCCAATCCGTCCATCCAGCACCTACCTGGTGCTTCTGTCCAGCCCCTGCCCAGGTCCTTACTGCAGCTCCTGCCTCCAGCTTTATACTGAGGCCAGCCAATAAGTGTCTGTTGTTGGGCAGGCTTTACCATCAACCACACCCATCTGCACCTGTGCAGGCCTCCCTTCATAGCCAGGGGCCTCATCAGCCTACAGCTGTGCTCCCGAGGCGTGCAAAGACCTTGGGGGTTAACCCTATAATCCCTGGCTTATCTGGGACAAGGGGCCATTGCTGATACCATTCCCTATCCTCGGGGTACCTCCTGCCTTTTCCAATACACTCCTCTGGCTGCATGTCATCAAGCTTCTGCAGGCAATCGTAAGTCAAGTCTGGACAGGTCCTCAAGGTCATACTCCGTTCTTTTGCCAGCTGGCCTTCTCACATATTTTATACTGGCTAATCAGCTCCACAGTGACTCTGTTCTGCCACAACAGTACTACAGCTTGTCACAGCCTGACATTCTGTCTCCCATCCAAAAATAGACCATAGATTCTCCTGCTTAGCTTCAGGCAGTACTGGCAGCTCCATCATTAGTCCACACCTCCTGCCTTAGTTTTCACATTCTGTAATGCAATTCTGTAATTCAGCACGACAAGCCTATCCCAGCAGCAACTCTGCCCCCCCATTCTCCCCATAGAGGGTGTCTGTCTATAGGGATTAATGCTCTTCCCAGCAAGAATGGAGGTGAGGCAGGGCTTGGGGTATGCTCACAGGCATTCTGTAAGCATGGGGTCTCTCACACTGTTACTCTCAACACAATTTTGTTCCCCTTGTGACTGTCTCTAATGCACCTTCAGATTTATTCAAGCCGTAAGTGTGTATGTGTTAATTTTGAAACTAATTCTGACTCTGTCAATCACCAGCATTATTACACGGCATCCATCAAAGCCAGCAGTCAACAGTGGGGAAATTATAATTAGATTATCAAGCAAATAGGATCTCTCCCTTGGGGGCTTGCTATATATTAAAATGACACCACCTTTGGTCTATAATTATGTTGAAGTGAAGGGAACTAAGTTACCATTATGTACTATTAAGCTGAAATCAAATTTCATGGACTATGGCACATACTAAATTGGTTACTTGGTTAACCTGAGGCATACATTTTAATGTATTGCCTTTAATGAGTTGTAAATATGTGCTGAGATACTCTGCTGGAAATGTACAACATGAATTACATGCTTGGAGTTTCATAGCAGGAAACTCTCTCTAAAACAATATCCAACATTGGGATGAAACCACTGACACCAGGACAAGGAATGGAACCAACAAGGATTTAAAATCTGTCTGTCCCTGTAAACTGCTTCCTGTTAAAGATCATTTAATCTTCTCTAGCATTCAGACTAGAGAGTTCTGACTAAACGTGGTCCACTGGAGAAGGAAGTGGCAACCCACTCCAGTACTCTTGCCAAGAAAACCCCATGGATTACAGAACAAAAAGGCTAAACGATATGACACTGGAAGATGAGACCCTCAGGTCGGAAGGTGTCCATTATGCTACTGGGGAAGAGCAGAACACGAGTACTAGTAGCTCCAGAAAGAGTGAAGTAGCTGGGCCAAAACTGAAACTGAAAGGAAGCTCAGCTGTGGATGTGTCTGGAAGTGAAAGGAAAGTGCGATGCTGCAAAGAACAATACTACATAGGAACCTGGAACGTCAGATCTATGAATCAAGGCAAGCTAGATGTGGTCAAACGTGAGATGTCAAGGCTGAACATCGACATCCTGGGAGTTAGTGAACTAAAGTGGACAGGAATGGGAGAATTTAATTCAGATGACCATTATATTTGCTACTGTGGGCAGGAATCCCTTAGAAGAAATGGAGTAGCCTTCATCGTGAACAAGAGAGTGAGAACAGCAGTACTGGGGTATAACCTCAAAAATGATAGAATGATTTCCATTCGGATCCAAGGCAAACCTTTCAACATCACAGTAATCCAAGTCTACGCCCCAACCACTGGTGCTGATGAGGAAGAAGTTGACCGCTTCTATGAAGACCTAGAACAGCTTCTAGAATTAACACCCAAAAAAGATGTCCTTCTCATCATAGGGGATTGGAATGCTAAAGTAGGCAGTCAAGAGGTAAGAGGAATAACAGGCAAATTTGGTCTTGGAGTACAAAATGAAGCAGGGCAAAGACTGATAGAGTTCTGTCAGGAGAACACATTAGTCATAGCAAACACCCTTTTCCAGCAACACAAACGGCGACTGTACACATGGACTTCACCAGATGGTCTACATCGAAATCAGATTGATTACATTCTTTGCAGCCAAAGATGGAAAAGTTCCATACAGGCAGTCAAAACAAGACCTGGAGCTGACTGTGGCTCAGATCATCAGCTTCTTCTTGCCAAATTCAGGCTTAAACTGAAAAAAGTAGGGAAAACCGCTAGGCCCTCCACATATGACCTAAATCAGATCCCCTACGAATATACAGTGGAGGTGACAAATAGATTTAGGGGCGTAGATTTGGTAGACAGAGTGCCTGAAGAACTTTGGACGGAGGTCTGTAACATTGTACAGGAGGCAGCAACTAAAACCATCCCAAAGAGGAAGAAATGCAAGAAGGCAAAGTGGCTGTCTGACGAGGCTTTACAAATAGCTGAGGAAAGGAGAGAAGCCAGAAGCAAGGGAGAAAGGGAAAGATATACCCAACTGAATGCAGATTTCCAGAGAACAGCAAGGAGAGATAGGAAGGCCTTTCTAAATGAGCAATGCAAAGAAATAGAGGAAAACAACAGAATGGGGAGGACTAGAGATCTTTTCAAGAAAATTGGAGATGTCAAAGGACAATTTCATGCTAAGGTAGGCACAATAAAGGACAAAAATGGCAAGGACCTAACAGAAGCAGATGAGATTCAGAAGAGGTGGCAAGAATACACAGAGGAACTCTATAAGGCCGATCTAAATGTTCCTGATAACCACAGTGGTACAGTCACTGAGCTCGAACCTGACATCCTGGAGAGTGAAGTCAAGTGGGCTTTAGAAAGCCTCACTAACAACAAAGCTAGTGGAGGTGACAGCATTCCAGCGGAATTACTCAAAATCTTAAAAGATGATGCTGTCCAAGTGCTGCTCTCCATATGCCAGCAAATTTGGAAAACCCAACAGTGGCCACAAGACTGGAAAAGATCAGTTTACATTCCAATCCCAAAGAAGGGCAATGCCAAAGATTGCTCGAATTACCGCACCATTGCACTCATTTCACATGCTAGCAAGGTCATGCTCAAAATCCTACAAGCTCGGCTTCAGCAGTATGTGAATCGAGAACTACCAGATGTACAAGCTGGTTTCCGAAGAGGCAGAGGAACTAGAGATCAAATTGCCAACCTTCGCTGGATCATGGAGAAAGCAAGAGAGTTCCAGAAAAACATCTACCTCTGCTTCATTGATTATGCTAAAGCCTTTGATTGTGTGGATCACAACAAACTGTGGCAAGTTCTTGAAGAGATGGGAGTTCCAGACCACCTGATCTGCCTTCTGAGAAACCTTTATGCGGGTCAGGAAGCAACAGTTAGAACTGGACATGGAACAACCGACTGGTTTAAAATTGGGAAAGGAGTACGACAAGGCTGTATATTGTCACCCTGCTTATTTAACTTATATGCAGAGTACATCATGAGGAAGGCAGGGCTGGATGACTCACAAGCTGGAATCAAGATTGCTGGGAGAAACATCAACAACCTCAGATATGCAGACGATACCACTCTACTGGCAGAAAGTGAGGAAGACCTAAAGAACCTTTTGATGAGGGTGAAAGAGGAAAGTGCCAAAATTGGTTTGAAGCTCAACATTAAAAAGACTAAGATCATGGCCACCACTCCCATCACTTCCTGGCAAATAGGAGGGGAAGAAATGGAAGCAGTGACAGACTTTATTTTCCTGGGCTCCAAGATCACCGCAGATGGTGACTGCAGCCATGAAATTAAAAGACGTTTACTTCTTGGGAAGAAAGCTATGGTGAACCTAGATAGCTTAATCAAAAGCCGAGACATCACCCTGCCAACAAAGGTTCGCATAGTCAAAGCGATGGTTTTCCCAGTAGCCATGTATGGCTGTGAGAGCTGGACCATAAGAAAGGCAGAGCGTCGAAGAATCGATGCTTTTGAATTATGGTGTTGGAGAAGACTCTTGAGAGTCCCCTGGACTGCAAAGAGATCAAATCGGTCAATCCTCCAGGAAGTCAAGCCTGATTGCTCCCTGGAAGGACAAATTCTGAAGCTGAAGCTCCAATACTTTGGCCACCTGATGAGAAGAGAGGACTCTTTAGAAAAGACCCTCATGCTGGGAAAGATTGAAGGCAAAAGGAGAAGGGGGCGACAGAGGATGAGATGGTTAGATAGTGTCACCGAAGCAATGAATATGAAATTGGGCGAACTCAGGAAGCTAGTGGAGGACAGGGAGGCCTGGCGTGCTGTGGTCCATGGGGTCGCGAAGAGTCGGACACGACTTAGCGACTGAACAACAACAACAAAAGCATTCAGACTGCCTGCCTGCTCGTTTTCCTGTAAGCTTGCTAGCTTATAGCATTGGGTAAAAGGAAGATGCATATTTGCTTGGCACCAGGTAAGGAAGATAAACGAAGGTAATGACCTGGGAGGGGGGCTGTGAAGAACCATGGAGAACCAAGACTGCAGATATCAGATCTGCGGGAATGCATGTATCCACTGATTTGGTATCCACAGTTTCAGTTATCCACGGATACCATGGATACTGGACCACTCTTAAAAAGATAAAAGGTAAAGGTTTCCTCATGACCAAATGTTCTAGTCATGACCGACTATAGGGGGCGGTGCTCATCTCTGTTTCTAAGCCTGTAGAGCCAACATTTGTCTGAGGACAAGCTTCCATGGTCATGTGGCCAGCATGACTATATGCCGTAGCGCACGGAATTCTGTTACCTTCCCACCGAAGTGGTACCTATTTATCTACTTGCGGGACTTCCGGCGGAGAGTCCCAGCCGAGCACGCCAGAGTGGGAGCTCCGCGTTTTTATTTATTTCTCTGACCCACTTTGCCAAGCTGCAACTTCACTTCAAAGAACTTTTTTACTCCCTGTGCCTGGAAGCCAAGGACGTTAATCTTTGTTGACCTTACCCAGCAACAAAAACAAACCGACCGTTTATCCTAGGTCCGCTTGTTTGACTGAAGGGGGAGGAAGATGGCGACCTGGCAGTAAGTTTTGCTGTTTATTATCTTTTGCTGTTTATTATCTCTGCCTATTCTATCGCTCCCCGTGAACAACATGCTTTCGGTTTTAAGAGCCAAAAGACGGAGATCAAGTCCTTCTAAAGACCATAAAAAAGGGAAAGCAACCAAGAAGCGAAAAAAACAGCGTCAGGAGCTGGCTGTGCAATCTCACATTGATTCATTTCTGCAGCCGTCCCAAGAGCTGCTCTCTCCTGCCCACGCTCCAACGTTGCTGAGCTCTTCGCTTCTACAGGAGGCAAGCAATGCCCCCCCGGTCTTAACGGGCTTATCGGCTGCTAAAGACACTCCTTCAAACATTTCTCTTGTTTCTGAGGGGGTAGGCTCTGGTCAATCTCCGAAAGTGAAGAAAGGGCCGAATGAACATTCTTTATCCTTTTTGCGTGAATATTTGGCAGTGTCTGACACTCCATCATCGCCGCAAAGTCCCCTGGAAGAAATTCCCCAGTCTCTTGAGCAAAAGATGGGTGACTCATGTTTGATTGCAGCCCGTGCTTTTTTGGTACTACTGGAAAGACTGAGCTCAATTGAAAAGCAAATTGCCCTTATTCAAACACACGGGGTGAAAATGGCTGGGTGTCTGAGACCATGTCCCTCTGGTGGCGATGTGATGAAGAGCAATCTTCCGGCTGCTAACTTATGTGACCAAGACAATCCTGCTGGTTTCTCTGTGTCTTCTAATGCCAGACTGACAGCTGTTCCGAAGGCGGATGATAACAAAGCTAACAGCAAAAAATCCAGCTGATCTGGTCTTCCAGAGATGTGCTTTTGACGTTCCCAGGCAGGGATGCTCGACAATGGTCTAACAAGCCCAAAATTGCCAAATCATTATCTCTACTTATGGGCCTTAGAACTGATGTATCAGATCTAGAGCATTTCTACTATTTACCAACAGTCAAAGGGCATAAACGACTCTTTCTTAAGATGAAAACCCAGGACTTATGCAATAGAATCTTCAGAAGGAAAAATAAATTGTTCGCCTACAATATTGAGGTCCAGAGAGTTTTCAAACAGGTGGGTGGGCACTTGAGTTTTAAGCTGAAGCCTAAGAAAGATGAAGTCAATACTTCCTTATATCCAACAGAATCTTCCACTGAACGGCTGCTTGTTCCGGATTGTCGAGATATCAAATCTACACCAGCGCATTATCTAAGACCAACCTCCACTCACCAGTCCCCTCCCACTGGACAGTCTACCCACTTTCTTCAAGCCGTCAGTTTGACTGACAAGGTGGTGGCGAACAATAGGGATAACCCCCTTCCTCAACCAGTTCCATCTTCTATCGTCCTAGAAAAGAAAGGACCTGCCTGTGATGAACCTGAGGCCCAGGCTAAAGACCTTTCCATCCTCGGAACTCAAGACAATCCCATTCTCGTGGCTCCGTGTTTTGAGAAGCGGACCCCTACGAAGCATTTACATGATGCTGGGAATGAACTTCCAACAAACACTTCACCTATGGAATTGCCAGACCCTGGCCCAATGGACTTCATCTCCTCCACAGTCCGGCCTTGACTAGGAAGCAGGTTGCTGCTTCCAGCTGACGCCCCCCTGGACAAGGGTACTCTGAAATTTTTGTCCTGGAATGTGGCGGGCTGGCCTAAGAAACAGCATAATCCGGAATTTCTTGATTACTTAAGGCAATATGACATTCTCTGCCTCCAAGAGACTTGGACTGACAAGACAATAACTCTCTCCGACTATCAAAGCTTTACTTTACCAGCCTTCCGTAGGGAAAAGCATGGCCGTATGATTGCTGGTCTTGCGATTTTGACGAAAAGATCTTTGGAATCTGTATTGGTATTGTCTTCCCAAAAAAACAGTAGCTCCTTGGCTGTCCTTGTACTAGTCAATAATCTTTCATTGTTGATTATGAACATCTATTTTCCTCCAAATTCCTATAAACATACTGCCTTGCAGATGTGGGAGCATCTTGAACAGGCTGTAGTGGATTTGTCTACTAAATACCCCCAGGCCAACTTTATCATAGGAGCAGATTTTAATGCCAGGGTAGACGATGGCCTTGAAATTTTCAAAAAAACACTGAATGGAGGATTGTTGCCGGAGCTGCCATTTTACTATAGTTGGCCTAGAGCCTCTAAAGACAAAAAACATAACTCTGCAGGTATTTCTCTTGCCAACTTTAGCATCCAACAAAATCTTCTTTGGCTTAATGGTCTTGTCTTATTCGAACAGGCTAAGGAATTCACCTTTGTCTCTGAGGTGGGTTGCAGTGTAATCGATTATGTACTAGTGTCCCCATCGCTACTTGCTAGAGTATCTGACTTTGCAGTGGATGCGTTTAAACTGAGTGACCACCTTCCTCTCCAACTTAGCTTGAGTGGCTCTCCTGTGAGTCAGGACCAAACGGCTGAGGCTGATAAGGTACAGGTTTGCCCCCCCAAATTCCGGTGGGACAAGCTAACCCAGACAAAATTGGCTCTCCTGTTGGAGGAGCCCAACTTTCTTGCACTTTGTTCCTCCATACTTTTGGAGAATTCTCCATCGGAAGTGGTAAGGTTGTACAACCAATTAATAGAGGTTATTACTTCTACTCTAGCACTGCCTGTAAATGCCTTGCGATCTGATCCACGTCAGGGCAACCCGAGTTGGTTTGACTATGAATGCCAGCAATTTAAAAGGGCTGCTAGAAGCTGTTTTAAAAAGTTTAGGCAATTAAATTCTCGGCAGGCGCTTAAAGAATATTTTTCCCTGAATCTCCATCTGAACATGCTAGCCAAATGCAAGAAGAATAAATATGAGAAAGTGCTATGGGATAAACTTTATCAGGCCACGATTCACTTTAACCCTCGCTCTTTTTGGGCGTTGGTGAATGGGTCCTTTAAAGCTAAAGGACATGATCCCAAGGCAGTCCCTGCCTATAACTGGAAATTGCATTTCTCGAACCTCTTTTTTGACAACATGGCCTTTTCGCCTGATGAGGCTTCTGAATCATTTGCCACTCCGAATTGGCCGCCTGTGTCAACATCGGAAATTAAAGTCTTAATTGCCTCACTTAAGACTGGCAAAGCGGCCGGACCTGACATGATTATGGGGGAATGGTTAAAATCTAACTCTGACTTCTGGGCCCCTATTCTGGCAGGACTTTTCTCAACGGCAATTGCCAGTGGAACTCTTCCGGAATCCTGGAAGCAAGCCATTGTTGCCCCTATCTACAAAAAAGGGGATCCCTGTCTTCCAGAGAACTACAGGCCAATTAGCCTTCTTTCGATAGTAGGCAAGTTGTATGCCAACTATCTCTTGATTCATCTTAATATTTGGCTCACCCAGAACAAAATCTTAGGCATTGAACAAATCGGGTTCAGATCAGGCCACTCCACCTTGGACCACTGTGCTGTCCTGTCCCATCTTGCTTACAAATACTCCATTAAAGTCAACTCAAAATTATTTGTAGCCTTTCTCGATTTAAAAGCGGCTTTTGACAGCGTCGACAGGCAGTTGCTCTGGTCCAAGCTGGAGAGAGCCGGAATTCCTTCTAATCTGATTAACCCCATCAGGCAATTGTACTCTGCCACCTCATGCAGAATAAGATGTTCTTGGGATGGCCTCCTTACTGAAGAAATTCCTACGAACAAGGGAGTCAAGCAAGGATGCCCACTGGCCCCGACTCTATTTAACCTGTTCTTAAACGACTTGGCTCCAGAACTATTAACTGTTGATGGCCATTTTCCAACGCTTGGAGATCGTAAGATTCCGGTTCTTTTATATGCCGACGACGCTGTACTTATTTCGCGGTCTCGGCTGGGCTTAAAAAGACTAATAAATAAATGTCTGGACTACTTGTCCACCAATAAACTTCAATTAAATTATCAGAAATCGAAAATTTTAGTCTTTTCTAAGTCCCGAAAAACATATAACTGGGTCTTCAATGGACGTTTAATTGAACAGGTGAGGACCTTCAAATACTTGGGATTACTATTCTCAGCCAATAGCTCTTGGGCTGGCCATCGTCGTATGGCACAAACGACAGCCAAAATATCCTCATTGGCAATTTCCAGATTCTTCTATAACAAAGGGGGCCGCCTAATTCCGGCTGCCCTCAAAATATTCAATTCCAAATCTATTTCCCAAGCCCTCTACGGAATCCCTATCTGGATCAATGCATATCATAAATCATTAGAAATTTTTCAATCAGTCTTTTTGAGAAGAATCATGGCCATGCCAAACTGCGTCCCCTATGAGGCTTTATGTCTCGAGACGGGACAACTCCCAGTCGAGAATGTTGCTTGGTACAGAACTTGTAAATACTGGCTAAGAGTGTATTTCGATACCTCTCAAACAAGCCTACTATATTACCTAAAAAAAGATCGCTGCCCCCCTGCTGATGGTTGGCTTAGGAAGATCAAACAGATCGGCCTAGATCCGGACATCCTAGGGACTCTCCCGTTCCAGGCTGCCCTAAGAACTGTTAGACAAAGGCTGGCTGACATCAACTCACAAGACCTATTAAGAGCCGCTAATAGATCTTGCTCACCTTTGTTCTGGAATCTTCCTTTGGTAGTAGGCAGGCCACCGGTTTACATTTCTCTATTGTATAATCCTGAAGTTAGAAGGGCGATTTCTTTGGCCCGCTGTAATTCAATCCCCTCGGCGGTGCTAACGGGCCGATTCAACAATATTCCCTTTAATGACAGATTATGTCCTTGCCCGATGAATGCTGTAGAGACGCTACCCCATATCTTTTTCCACTGCCCATTCCATTCGGCCGCGAGGGATAAATTTTTTGCCTCTCTCCCACAACAAAAGCCCTGGCTTTTCGATGAAGCCTATCTTAGTTCTATTTTACAGTGGACGGATGAGATTTCTTTGACTGCTCTTGGCAAATTTTTGTTGGATATAATTAAGATTAATATAGCCCGAGAGTCCAATTTAAAGTTTTAGTGTTTTAGGGGACGTTCCTAAAATTGTATTTTGCACCTTGTGTATGTTTGTTTGTGTTTGTTATGCCAATAAAGGTATCTATCTATCTACTTGCATTTTTATGTGCTTTTGAATTGCTAGGTTGGCAGGAGCTGGGACAAGCAATGGGAACTCACTCTGTTGCATGGTCTTGAATTCCCAACCTTCCAGTCAGAAAGCCCAGCAGCAGCGGTTTAACCCACAGCGCCACCACATCCCTATTAAAAAAATAGGGGAACATTAAACAAATTTCTTTTTTTACCTTGTTGCAGCAAAACCATGGATGCTCCCCTGTCTTTAAGAAGGTGTCTCCAGTAACCACGGTTTCAGGTATCCACGGTGGGTTCCAGAACGGAACCCCAACGGATACTGGGGCATGCCTGTACTTTTTAGCAAAATAATACAAAGTATGAAAAGCAAAGAAACCTCACAAATAGGTGAACTGATAGATGAAGTGTCATAGCTGTAGATACACAGAAGAGGGATCCAATTTGAAAGTCACAACAATCCAGAGTTCACTTCCTGTTCCTTGTGCTTATATTGTCCCCTCAATTCCTCCCCATTTGCATGTGTGAGGAAGCGGTTAAAATATTCTACTTTCACTTTTTTAACAAACCACCTTTAAAATCTCTAACACAGAGGTTTATTAGCTCCGAGCTGATCCTACATTAGTACCTTACAGTGCAATCCTAGGCGTGTCTACTCAGAAGTACGTCCCATGATACTTACTAGGGCCTCCCTCCTGGAAAAGTGCATATGGGTACTACAATTTTCAGTCTATGGTGATGGAATACTGAATGTTAAATATATGTGAGATTAATTGAAGATATCAGAGAGAGTTGTTATGATGGCCTGTGTTCTTTCAAATTCTAATCTGATGAATATTAATTTATGAAAGTTAATAAAAAGGCAGTTTTAAAAAAAAAATGTAGAAAAACGTCCTGCTAGTGCGCTGCTGAAGCTCAATACTTTGGCCACCTCATGAGAAGAGAGGACTCTTTAGAAAAGATCCTCATGCTGGGAAAGATGGAAGGCAAAAGGAGAAGGGGGTGGCAGAGGATGAGACGGTTAGATAGTGTCACCGAAGTGATGAACATGAAGTTGGGCGAACTCCGGAAGCTAGTGGAGGACAGGGAGGCCTGGTGTGCTGTGGTCCATGGGGTCACGAAGAGTCGGACAGGACTTAGCGACTGAACAACAACAAAGTGCACTGCTATTAAAAAGGCTGATGGATCGGCTCAATTCAGACAGTTCCCTTTCCTACCTATTTCCGTCTTATTTTTTTTATACGCCCTGTCTTACTTACCCAATTTCTTGGCTTTTATATGCATTAGCCACAGCAGGGAGTGGGGAGATACCAGCTTTCCCCTACAATTTCATCAGAGGAAGAAATATTGTATTATGGGTCAATTTGAAATGTGCTCTGCCTGGAAATAACCCCTGCAAGGCCTAACAATTTGTCAGGCAACCCAACCTGTTATCAAATTCAGAAGCCCTTTGCCAGCCATCATTTCACCACCCGAATATTCTTAAATCAAGCATTGTAACTCCAGAAGAGACATTCTTGGTTTTATTACAGCAATCTAATTTCCCTTCTACTACAATTAAGCTCTGTCTGTGCTAGCTCAGTCTCCATAAAAATAAAAAAATAGGTTCTCAATTCACTATGAAGCTATCGTAGTTGTGCATTATACGTGAAAGCTTTTGAATCAGGGTAAACACCACAGAATTGTTGTCCTGAACGTTGTGGAAGATTGTGCCTATTAATTGGCTGATTTCAGCAGAGCTGCTCCTATTTCATGGTGCTGAAGGGGAGAATCTGTCAGGGGACCAGTTGATCCAAATTACAGCCATACGAATGAGGAGGAATGACTGATGCAAGGCAGGCAACTTGAGGCTTTCTGTTCTGTTTCCGAGAAAATTCTCGGTATTTTTTTACAGAGATGAATCAGAGGACAAATTAGGCCAGTGTTATTCAAACTGTGGGATGTGACCTGATGTCAGATGGGTCGCAGAAAGCTGGGAGCAGCCATCTTGGAAGCTGTAGACCTCACTCTTGCTATATTCCTGTTGTGAGTATTCACAGTTTGAATTTTCAAGTGAGGGTTTTTTAAAATTTTGCTTTTAGTTCAGTGCTTTTACATAATATTTTGTCCTAACCTTGCTTTTTGTCACAGATGTTTCATGATTGTGCAATTGCTGCAGTTGAAGACTGCCAGTTTGCATTCCAAGAGTGTCATTTGATTGCTGCTTGATTATGTCACTTCTGGCTATGACATCACTTCCTGGTTAATGGCATCACTTTTGGTGGGTCCCACCATGAGTGCTATTCTAAAAAGTGAGTCTCGTTCTACAAAGTGAGAACCACTGAATTAGGCTTTGCAGAAAATTCAGGGCACAATCCTAACATGGAATTAGGCTGGCACAGTTAGGCCAGCCAGGTTTGGCCAGCACAACGGCCACCGTAAACTGTGTTTGGACCACTCTTGGAATCAAGGAGGATGGCGCATGTCTGTGTGCTGTCCTCCCTGAGTCCGAGAGTGGTCCTAATGTACTTTACGGTGTCCTTTGTGCTGGCCTAACTTTGCTGGCCTAACTGTGCCAGCCTAACTCCAGGTTAGGATTGCACTCTCGATGTTGGCATCTGAATATGTTCTTGGGCAGGGAAGAAGCAACAGATGCCGACTATCTCATTCAGACGATGCCTTTATTTGCCTATTTGACAATATGATACTTGACAAATACTACTAGTTGTAGGTTCTGTAGTGAGCTTCATTAAGCCTGAATGAATGAAAATTTCCTTTTTATGCAGGAGAGTCATCGAGATACCATTTATGCTGGTTCTATTTTTGATGGTAGCAGTTTATTCAGGTCATATTCCCACATGGCAAGATCTAGAATTTACCCACGTCCTGGAGAATTTGAGTTTTTGAGGGTGCTATCCTAAGCTGGAGTTAGGCCGGCAACCTTCATTTATCCAAAAGCTACAGCTGCATTTATTTATCGAAACAGCTGGCTTGCAAATAAGTGAATTCACATTTTTTATAGGAGGTGCTACTGAGGGACCCAGGCTATTAGAAGCTATATGAATCCTCTTCAATTATCCCAAAGAAAGAAAGAATAAATTCATTTACTGCGACATAAAAGGCTGTCTAGAAGAAATTAGCATAATTTATTTACTCCATAAACAACAACAACAACACGTAATAAAACTGTCTGCAACTTCCTAATGTTTTCTCCTCTTTCTTCAGAGAGCTCTGAAGATCAACAGCTGTTTACTGGTTCAGAGTGCACATTAGGAGATAAGGTTAGTCAGTGTTTCCAGTCAAACATGTGACCAGCCATGCCATTTCAAAAAGCCTTTGACAGTTTTTTTCCGGCGTTCGCTTCCCAGGGAACTGGCTGTCCAAAATACCAACAGCATTACTCGTGGTGAAAAGCCAAAAGGTTACAGGTCCTAATTTTCAAATTCAGTATGCTAAATCTAATGTCAACCACATTTCCAAAGAGAATCTCTCGTCTCCCACTCACAAGTGTCATTTCGAAAAAGAACACTAATAAAGAACTTTCTGAAGAACAAACATTCCAGCAAAAATTGCAAAGCTGGCATGAAAATACCATCTTTCCAATTGGCTTCATTTCCAGCAAACCAGAAGCCTGTCGACTATGGGAAGACATCAAGCAGCAGCCAAACTTGCCCTGACTTAAAAAGACTTGGGAAACAATTCTTAATGGTTAACAACAATAGAGGTCTGTGAAGGTGAACTTCATATGTCCTGGAAGAACTTTTGAACCGACTGTAGACGGACACAAAGCTACATAAAGACAAGTGCCAAAGCAACACCAAGGATTTAATAACTTTTGCGACCCAAGCTTCAACTCGTCAACACTGGTGAAACTTCTTTTTCTCCTTCCCCTTTTGTTAAAGTCCCAGACTCATATTTTTTTTCCCCAGTGATTCTAGTGAGTTTTCAAAAGAACAGGAAAAAGTATCTTTCAAATTCTTCTGCCCAGTAGTGCCCACATGAAAGGGCAGGGCGCTAGGTTTTGCAAGATGTACATGTAAAAGATGTAGGTTTTGCAAGAAGACCTTGCCATGTAAACCATTCCTCTCCCTCGCCGTCCTAGCCACTATGGCCTGCAGAAGCAACAAGGAGGAGATGCCTCCTCCTTGCTTCCGCAGCCCAGAATAGCTATGACGGCGAGGGAGAAGAATGGTTGACCCATGCACTATTTATTTATTTATGTGAAGAACTTATACCCCGTCTTTCCCATGCCGAAGCAAATGCCCAAGGCGGCTTACATGAGCAGGCTAGTCTAAACCACCATTTTTTTCCCCAATGGTTTTTTTTTTTTTTTTTTTTTTACAAATCTACAATATTCTTGTGATGCACCAATCCTCAGTCTCAGATGTCGTCCTCACAGTGTGATTCTCTCCTTTGGCTGCGTGCCATCAAGCCTCAGCAGACAATCGCAAGTCAAGCCTGGACAGGTCCTCAAGGTCGTATTCCGTTCTTTTGCCAGCTAGCCTTCTCACACACTCCCCCGCAACTTTCACTTGGAGTGAGTAATCAGCTCCACAGTGACTCCGTTCTGCCACCACAGATACTGCAGCTTGTCACAACCTGGCATTCATTTCCCATCCAAAAACAAGCCATAGATTCTCCTGCTTAGCTTCAGGCAGTGCCAGCAGTTCAACCATCAGTCCACACCTCCTGCCTTTGGCCTGATCCAGCTGAGCTACTTATATTTTATGCCACAGAACTGTTGTATTTAAGATTTGCCAAATGATACACTAATGGCAGGACATGCTTAAAGTTTTGGAAAAAAACCAAGGAATGTATGAAGGTAACAGTGCAAGCGGTAGAAGCTACGCGGTGGACATAACAAGCCAGTCAGACGTGAGTCAGTATATACTGATAGCTCCATTTTCTGTACCAACTAATAGTTGCTAGCTGAGAATAAGATTAGATAAGGAGAACCTTGTTTGAGCAGACAAAATATCCATCTAGTCCAACATCTCTCATAGTACTCAGTCAGATGCTTCCAAGACACTAGGACTTAACACAAGAACATAAGAAAAGACTCGCTGGATCAAGCCAAGGCCCATCTAGTCCAGCTTCCTGTATCTCACAGAGGCCCACCAGATGCCTCAGGGAGCACTCAAGACAACAAATACTTGCATCTCATTGCCACTCCCGGGCATCAGGCATTCCGATGTAACATACTTCTACAATAAGGAGGTAGCAACACCCACCATGGCCTGTAGCTTGTGATGGACTTTTCCTTCAAAAATCTGACCAATCTCCTTTTAAAGGCACCTGGACCAGATGCCATCGCCACCTCCTGTGGCAAGGAGATTCCACAGATCAATTACTCACTGGGTAAAAAACTATTTTCTTTTATCTAACTCTTCCAACACTCAATTTTAGTGGATGTCCCCTGGCTCTGGTGTTTTGAGAGAAAAGAACATCCCTCTATCCACTTTATCCATCCCATGTATAATTTTGGACTTCTCAGGGCGCAATCCTAAGCAGCGCCTGACTGGGGAGGCTGACGGTCCAACGCCATAGCCAACGCTGCTTAGGACAGCCTGGAGCCTTCATGCGCTCCCTTACTATAGGGGAGGCTCCAGCCTCCTCTATGCGCTCCTTAGATCTGCGCCTGCTAAATAGCTGGCGCAGATCCGAGGAGACTGCATGGCCCAAATTGGGGCCACGCAGCCACCTCCCAAGTCCACCCTCTCCCCACCTTCTCCCCACCCACAAGCTCCCTCCCGCTGCCAATCCCGCTGCCGCCTCCCTCGCACCAGCTGGCTTCAGCCAACGCAAGAGAGGCTCAGCACAGGCGCAACAGGATTGGCGCTGCCTGTAGCACCGGTCCTGTTGCTCGAGCTCTGATGCGGGGAGCCGATCGGTACCCCTGCGTCGGTGCTCTGCCCCTTGCATCGATGCTATGATGTAGTGTTGATGCAAGGGGCGCAATAGGATTGCGCTGTCAATCATATTCCTCCTCGGGTGCCTTTTTTCCTAGATTGAAGAGCCCCAAACGCTGCTGCCTTTCCTCATAAGGGGGGTGCCCAGTGGTGAAATTCAGCCAGTTCTCACCTATTCTGCAGAACCGGTTGCTAATTTTAGGTTGGGAGAGGGAAGAAAGGCAGCGGATGGCCCTGAAGGATGCCCTGAACCGTTACATGATTTACATTGTGCTTAATAAAGTTAAACCCCAACCTCAGTCTGGTGTTTTCCTTGGGCGTGGTGCAAGGGTAATAATAATCAAATGCCAGATGCAGGAAACACATCAGGACACAAGTATCTGGTTGTCTTGCATGCTCCTTGAGGCATCTGGTGGGCCACTGTGAGATTCAGGAAGCTGGACTAGATGGTCCTTTGGCCTGATCCAGCAAGGCTTTTTCTTATGTTCTTATATTCTTACATAGAACCGGTTGTTAATTTATTTGAATCCCACCACTGGGGGTGCCCCTTGTCATATCTTACGATCACTTTGTTCCTTATAGTTTGTCAGATGTCAAATATTAATTTAGCATGAGTCTCAGCAACAACCACCAACAAAAAGACATGTACTGGGCAAAGAAAAACCTGAATACAATTGGCAAGCCTTTGAAGAACATCACTAGATGCCAATACCATCAATTTCAAAGGAGAAAAAAAAACCTATAATAGCTTTGTTTCCTTCTATTCTACATCAAAAAGCAACAGAGTAAAAGAAAAACAGTTCCCCGTGATCTTATTGGTACAGTGGACAAAAATACCTTCTTTTTGAGAGGAAAAAAGGCATTTCAAAAGGTACAGACAGAGAAACTAAAGTACTATACTTGGTGTTTCTGTGTAGGATGATCAGAATCTCAGGATGAGCTTGACAGCTGATGTTTGCCCAGCAAAATAGCATGAGCCGAAGGATCATATTCAGATGTTAAAAAAGATAATTCAATCATAAACTTCATAATACAGTCAACAATTTCGTTCTGTCTGTCAACAAAGCTAACAGCTGGTGTGTCATTTCTAATTGCCAACATTCCTAACGGAGATGGCAAAACACAACAGCTTATTTCAAAAAGCTCCCATCAACAGCCACACCATACTGATAGGAATGACACCCGATTGCTACAATCCTGGACTAGAATGAAATGCGACACACTCCAATGTTTCGCAGCTGCTTCATCCACAACTATGAATGTTCATAGCCCAACCCTTCCCCCAAACCTGATCCTTTTTGAATGTGTTGGAAACACCACAGGTTGACTATACTGCAAACTAGATGAGACATAAATCCAAGGTACTTTCAACAGTAACCACAGGATTTATTACACTGAAGGCACAATCCTAACCTGGAATTAGGCCAGCAAAATTTGGCCGGCATAAGGGCTACCCTACAGCATATTTGGACCACTCTAGGAGTCAGGGAAGATGGTGCATAAGAATATAAGAAGAGCCCTGCTGGATCAGGCCAAAGGCCCATCTAGTCCAGCTTCCTGTATCTCACAGCGGCCCACCAGGTGCCCCAGGGAGGCATGAGACAACAAGATGCTTGGATCCCATTGCCACATTGGATGCTTGCACCCGGTACCAGTAGCCCACCACCTTTGTAAGGAGGTTGCACAATCCATCATTGCCTATAGCCCACGATTATTATATAGCACGATTATTATATAGCACTATATTGACTATAGTGCATGTCTGTGGGCTGGCCTCCTTGACTCTGAGAGTGGTCCAAACATACTTTATGCAGTGTGCTTCAGTATGGATGGTGCATGATGACAAAATGTCTTTCCCATCCAAAGGGACACAAATTACTTTTGTTATGGCCATCAAATAGTTCATTCCCAGGAGATTGTTTAATCGGGCTAAATATGTCTGAAAGACTAAAGTATTGCTGCAGTTCTCCATGTCTCTGAGCCAGCTGGAATCCAGCCAGGGAAAGAACAAGCATGGTTGAATTCAACCGAGGAGCAATAGGGAATAAGCATGCAAAGTAGGATGGACTTGCACACTGATGAATCCTGAGTACTACATTTAACTTGTTCAAACTAGCCCAGTATCAAGGGTGGGGTGGGGGGAAAAAGGTTGCATATTAATGAATAGGCTTGCTCAACTTAAGGAACATAGGTAAGTTTATTCAAGGCACCACAAATAAAGTTTTGCACTTGGTGTATTTACCTTCTCCTCCAATGTACACCCAAATTAAAAGTTGCACAGTTTTCACGTATGCTGTACAAGCATAGACCATCACCTTCCTTTATGGTTCATATGCACTCTTCTCCGAAATCTCTCATCACAGTAGGAAGAGAAACTGCTGCCCACTATTGAGGTTCAGAGCACAATCCTAAATTGTGCTGAAATGGCGAGGCTGGCGAGCTTGCCCCATATTGAGATCACCTTATGTACACTGGGGAGCCTCTCTGGGGCAGGCTGGGGGTCTCCTTAAGGTACAGGGGCATTCATCCCCTTACCCTGGGGAAAGGTCAATGGGGCAACTCAGATCTGGGTCAGGAGGACTAATCGGTCAGGAGGGGTTGGATTAATGGTTGAGCTGCTGGTTCTGCCTGAAGAGCTAATCTGTGGTCGTGTTTCTGGATGAGAGATGGTTGCCAAGCTATAGGATGTCCGGGATCTGACCTATGGCGCTGTCCAGCTGAGTTGACTCCTCTCACTCCAGGTGTCAGCCACCTGGCAGGGCTTCTCCCTCAATTGCAGTGGGGTAAGTGCAACCTGCAACCAAGGGGCTAAGTGCAGGATGCTGGTCTCCGGTGCTGGCAGATGTGGAGATGCCTGGTGCCCATTGCTGGGTCCACCGCCAATGCCTCCATCTCTTCAGCCATCGAACTGCGGAGACAAGCCCCTACCTAATATGCGAACATTGTACAAGGAAGGCAATTTTTTACCCAGAGACTAGTTAATCTGTGGAACTCTTTGCCACAGGAGGTGGTGATGGCATCTGGTCTGGATGCCTTTAAGAGGGGATTGGACGGATTTCTGGAAGAAAAGTCCATTGTGGGCTATAGGCCATGATGGATTGTGCAACCTCCTTACAGTAGTAGTAGGCTACTTCAGAGTACCAGGTGCAAGGGAGTGGCCACAGGATCCAAGCATCTTGTTGTCTCGTGCCTCCCTGGGGCACCTGGTAGGCCGCTGTGAGATACAGGAAGCTGGACTAGATGGGCCTTTGGCCTGATCCAGCAGGGCTCTTCTTATGTTCTTATGTTAATTTAAAGTATAAAGTAATTCTTATTCATTTGTTTCATAACAAAGAGGGAGGAGGGGTTGGACTTACAACCCTGCGGTCATGAATCAAGTTGGTTGAGTGGAACTCTGCATGGGTACATTTTTCTGTCGGTACACAGGATCACTTTTAAATCAAGTCTCATTTACAACATTTCTGGTAACAGCAACGAATAATAAATAAGTCAGCTGGCCCAGGCCTCAAACTATTCAGTGACTCATGGCCACATTTTCATTTCACTTCTGTTCCTTCGAACTTTCTGCAGATGTTTCCCCAACTGATTCATGACTGCAGGGATGAGTGCAAGCAACAAATAAATCTCTTTGAGGAAATTGAAGGTGATTTTTATTAACTTATCTTGCAACACACAGATCAGCTTTCAGCCCACTCCTCAGAACCAGTCTTCGCTCTCAACTTTCTTCATGTCCTTCTCTGGGGACTCCATTCCTCTGTCCACTCTAGTTGTATCCAATGACGTTATTCACCCGGTACGCTGGGCGGGACTTACCTTTGAGCGGCAGTCCGCCCGTTGCGTCACGCCGTGCTCCGCCACTTTCCCACCCGCCCCGGCGGGCAGGAAAGCGGCAGAACGCGGCGTGATGCAACGGGCGGACTGCCGCTCAAAGGTAAGTCCTGCCCAGCGTACCGGGTGAATAACGCCACTGATTGTATCTATATCATCAACTACAGTCTTGGCGAAGCAGCTGGAGATAATATCCAAAGTCTATTTCTAACAAAATATTTTGAAACCTACTATGTTTATCTGAGTTCAACATGCATGCATTTGAGCCACTTATAAAGGGCTCACGGTGGTAGAAATGACAGGGCTGCTCATTAAAATGAACTTAGGAAATGTAACTCTAGCAGGCAGCTCAGTTTTTTTTAAATTTTATTTTTATTACAACAGCTAAGAGAAACAAAAAAATTCCCAACTATATAAAAAGAAAAACAAATAAAAACAAAGTTCAGGATATATAAAGCAAGTGTGGAGTAAGGGTGCAATCCTAACATGGAATGAGGCCGGTACAGTTAAGCCAGCAGTTTGGTCAGCACAAGGGACACCATAAAGTATGTTTGGACCACTCTCAGAGTCAGGGCACAATCCTAAAATGAGTTAGGCTGGCATAAGCTAAGCCAGCAAAGTTTGGCCAGCACAAGGGACACTGTAATGTTTGGACCACTCTCTGAGTCAGAGTGCCCAGCACACAGAAGTGCACCATCTCCTGTGACTCCGAGAGTGGTCCAAACATGCTTTACAGTGGACTTTGTGCCATCCAAACTTTGCTGGCTTAACTGTTCTGGCCCATCTCCAGGTTGGATTGTGATCTTAGAGAGGCTAGCACACAGGCATGTGCCATCCTCCCTGACTACGAGAGTGATCCAAACGTGCTTTACAGTGGCTGCAACAGGAAAGCTGCAATCAAAGATAAATCATTTGTGTGATGGGGAGAATTTGTGAATCACTCCTTGGAGGGTTCACTACTATCTGCGGTTTCTGGCATCCGCGGTAGCAGCAAGAACCTCTCCCCGGTGGATATGGGGGTGCACCTGTATAAACATGTTTCTGCTATCAGCTATGTTCAACAAATCAGAGAAAGAAAGGGAAAAAAGCCACTTGTAGCCATTTTGAATAAACTCCAGTCTAGTGAACAAGGGTAACAGCTTCTGGATCAACACCAGGAACACTTTTACTGTGTGATGAAAAAGCAAACCATTAATTCTCACTGATGCCCAAACAGCATGTTGGGCCGATGCACCAGTTCCTCAGTCAGGGCTCAAATGGATGACAGCATCAGTGATGGGATCAGCTAATGACTCGGGGGAACGCTGGGCAGGCAGCAGGCTGGGCGGGACTTCTGGGTGATTGACAGCCCGTCCGTCCGGGTCCGCTGCCCGCCCACCCGCCGCCCGGGCTGCCCCTGGGTGGCGCGCCCCGCTGCTGCGTGCCCTGGCACCCAGGGGCCCCCACCTGTCCCCCCGGCAAGCGGGCGCCCCCTCCGAGGCCAGGGCAGCCCGTGCGGCGGGTGGGCAGGCAGCGGACCCGGACGGACGGGCTGTCAATCACCCGGAAGTCCCGCCCAGCTTTCCTGCTGCCCGCCCAGTGTTCCCCCAAGTCGTTAGCTGATCCCATCACTGGACAGCATGTGGATGTGGTTAATGCTTCCAAACACACACAGTCTCCCTTTTGTATCAAAACAAACAGACAAAAACAAATGGGAAATGGAAGTTACAGGTTTTTCTGCCTATATACAGTACTTATTGTAATGGTCCTGCAGAACAAATACATTTGGCATATGGATAAGCCATTTAAGTACACAGAAAGTAGTTCTAATCCCTAGTATTTACTAATAGGGCCAAATCAAGACCTTACCCACGGAATTATACGTATAATTAATTACCCACTTAATCATACGTGGAAACACAGTGCAAAAATCATAATGCGACTGAATGTGCGCTAATTCTTTGCAGCTAAGCCTGTTCACCTCTTTTGGATTGTCTGCCAAGAACAGCTTTTAAAATCCAGTCTTCCGGTCATAACACTACTAAAACAAATTGTTATTCTCAAACAAATTGCTATGCTGTTGGCAGAGACTTTACATGGTCATCTAGCTTCTGGACAGGAAATGTGCTATTTGTCTCGGTATGATTTAATACAGAGAAGAAACAGGGACTGGCTTTGATGGATTTGCTGCCATTTCTCATATTTGCAAGACTGTTTTAAAGAAATAACATTTGGACAGTATCATGCTCTAATGTATAATACTTGTCTGAGCCGAAAGAGATACGAAAATCAATCAGATCCTTTCCGATTCTTTTTCTTCCCGGACCATTCAGCCACAGTTTTGTACTATCAACACTTTTACACCTGCAAATAAGAAGGCAAAGCTTCAAAACATTGCAGCTTAAAATCTGATATTGCTTATCTACTGCGCCATGTTTCATTAATAGAACAAATCCCGTGCAATGGAGCTTACCTGACCAGCTCTTTAGAAGGCCTGGCACTTTATATGTGGTTTATGTTTGGGACCGATTTAAATCGGGAACATCTCTACATTGTTTATAGATGCTGTAAGACAGGGATGTCCAACTCATTTTATACAGAGGGCCAAAGTTATGGTGCCTGCCGGGGGCTGGAAGTGACATCAATAAGCAGGAAGTGACAGCATTAAGCAGATGATGGCCCAAAATGCATTTTCTTTCCTCTGGCCTCCAGCTATATAGTGAAGAGACCTTTTGGCCAATGCTTCTTAACCTTTGCCCCCACTGTACCACTTTGTACCCCTTCCAGTGATGGGATCTACAAACGACCTGGGGGAACGCTGGGCGGGACTTCCGCGGGGCTTCTCCGTGATTGGCTGCCCATCCACAGCGTTCTGCAGCTGTCCTGGCCTCGGGGGGGGCTGCCCCGGTTAGCACGCCCCACCGCTGCATGCCCAGGCACCTGGCGCGACCCTCACCCGTCCTCCGCAGCGAGGAGGAGCCCCCCCCGAGGCCAGGGCAGCTGCGGATCGCCGCGGACGGGCTCCCAATCACCCGGATGTCCCGCCTACATCCCACCCAGCATTCCCCCAGGTCGTTTGTAGATCCCATCGCTGACCACTTCCACTTATTGGAAGTGCCACCGGAAGAAACTGGCAATGATGTCATTTCCGGTTATGTCTAGACTGGGTAGCCAGACGCAATGTGACCCACACGGGTAAGAGGCTCAGGGCAGGTGGGAGGGCTTCTTCGAACATGCAAAAAGAGCATACTGGAGCTATGCCACTGAGCAAGCCTCCTACTGCCGCTTGCCATGTTGCATCGCTGGTCTTGCTGCCAGGCTGTGGGAGCCTGAGGGCTTCCCACGTGTACCACCAGACATCATCTCGAGTAGCACCAGCGGTATGAACACCACCGGTTGAGAAACGCTGCTTTAGACAAGTCAGGGTATGCTAGGAAAAAAAAAAACACCACGAAATGCTCCAGATTCCAGCCAGGCTCCCCCATCCAAACTGATTACATTTATTTGCACATTTTTTTTAAAAAAAAACCTCCCTGTGCTTCCACTGCCTCCCCTGCAGTGTAGCTGCTGACCTTCAACTTGTTTGGAAGAGGGGGAGAAGCTGTATGTCTCCTGCTTTATGAGAAGCATTCAATTACATGCCGCTATGCTTCCTATAACACTTCCGACGAGAAAGTCACCCATATTACATGTAGCTTCTGATTTACTGATGCTGGGAACGACCTATATCCAGTCAAATATGTAACTTGTTATATATACAGCTTCTTATATAGAAAAAAAATGTCTTCACCTTCAAGGTAGCGCTTAAGGCCTTTCTGTCCTCGGTGGGCATAAATTAATCCTTCACTGGAAGGATTCCAACAGACATCCTTTTCCTACCTTAGGTAATGATTCAGGCCATTCATCCATGGGCAGGCCAAACCTGTCCCCCACCAGACCATAGCATGCAGTGCTGCCAATGGGGTACATGCTGCTTGCTACAGTGGGAGTGCGTGACAAGGAGATGTACATAAAAATCTTTTTTACTTACCTTCCTTTAGACTTCCTGGCTGCAAATGGATATCTCTCTCTCTCTCTCTCTCTCTCTCTCTCTCTCTCTCTCTCTCTGTGTGTGTGTGTGTGTGTGTGTGTGTGTGTGTAAAATGGGCCAGGAAAAAAAGAGTTAGGAAATCCTTGCAGGCTCCTCAATGCAGGCTCCCCTCTGCAATCTTATCTACTCCAGCGGGGTGCCCGGAAGCGGCTGTCACACATGAATGATTGGACAATCCAACCATTTGCGCCAGCATCCCCAAAGCACATGACAGCAGTGCAGTTTTCATGATGCCAGATGGGGGCATATGGCAATGCATGTTATCAGATCCACCAGCATAAGCCGCAGATAGGAAAGGGGTTTTAGTTCAGTATTCAGTTTAGTTCTCTGTACCAGCATTCTCTCCGCCTATGTCACGGCCCACCACCCTGGGAGGCATTAGACCAGTGTTATTCAAACTGTGGGTCGGGACCCACTTGGTGTGCCATGACCTGATGTCAGGTAGATTGCAGAAAACTGAAAGCAGCCATCTTGGAAACTGCAGACCTTACTCTTGCTGTATTCCTTTTGTGAGTGTTAACAGTTTCAATTCTCAAGGGAGGGTTTTTTATTTTGTTTTTAGTTCTTTTAATAATAATGTGCTTTTAATAATAATAATAATAATAATAATGATGATGATGATGATGATGATGATGATGATGATGATGATGATGATGATGATGATGATGATGCATGTATTTATATTCCACCTTTCTTAAGATCACTAGATTTCTCCAATGACTGTTAACTCAAGGCGGTTTACATAGGCAGACTTTTATTCACAAACCCAAAGGTTTTTACAATTTACAGAAAATGTTCTATCTTTCAAGAACAACACTCATACAGATCTTTTTTTCTGGATTTAGCCTTCTTTCTTAGCCACCCGTCTGTCTTCTGCTGGCTGATAAGAGGCTTCCCTGCTCCCACCAGAGACGCAGCTGACTTCAGCACATTCCTCCTCCCATGAGGCAGCTGGAACTCAGCTTTTAATCAGCCGCAGTTTGCAAGGTCTGCCGTGCACAGAGACTTCCGGTAGCCTCGAGCACACGACCTTCAGCTGCTATCTTCGGGCAAACAGAGGTATTAACCCTCTTGGCTAAATCTTCTGCTAAACTCTCGGCTAAACTATTTTACAGAATAATTTGTCCTAATCTTGCTTTCTGTCAGGGATTTTTCATGGTTGCACAATTGCTGCAGTCCAAGAATGCCAGTTTGCATTCCAGGAGTGCCATTTTATTATGTGACAATGACAGCGCTTCCTGCTTGATGATGTCACTTCCTGCCAAAACATCACTTCCGGGTTAATGACATCACTTCCGGTGGGTCTGGACATGAGTGCCATTCTAAAAAGTGGGTCCTGGTCTAAAAGGTTTGAATACCAGTGCACTAGACTATGTCATTTTAAGGGGTAGGGAGAGGAAAAAGGCAGTAGCATGCTGGGGGTAGGCAACATGTTGTCACGGTGGTGCGGTGTAGTGGTTAGACTAGGAGTGGGAAGACCCAGGTTCAAATTCCATACAGCTGTGAGGCCAACTGGGCGTTCTTGAGCCAATCACTGTTTCAGCCTAACATACTTCACAGGGTACGGTGAGGATAAAATGAGGAGAGGAAAGAGCCGTGTACCATCCCAAACTCCTCTGAAGGATGGAGGGGGGAGGGGAAATTAAATAAAAAAATAAATGAGTTGTGGCTGGTGTGGATGCAGCATGTTTGCTTTTACCCTACGAGCATTCAAGTGGCACGTGACAATGTTAGCATACAATCAAATACTGATTGTTCACGTCAAGCTGCTACCATGCCATAGTTACACCATTTCCTAAAAATAATTATCTGAATTCTCCCTTACAGTGCAGGGACATTACACTAGCACTGTAAGCCGATCTACTGGTGCAGACCTGCAGTACAGCGGGGCCAGCGAGTTATGAAGAACAGCAGAAGCTTTCCTCTGCCAGGCCCCAGGTTTTCACAGTGCTGTCAAAAAACGTGAATAAAAAGAGAAGAGCATTTTGCCATGACCTGTACTCAGTGATGCAGAGCAAGAAAAAGGAGTGACAATTCTTTCAGCGAAGGGGGAAAAAGGCGGAAAAAATACAGCCTCGTCAGGCATAGGTACCAGCTCCAGATAAAGCCATAAAAACAGTACATCTGTACCAAACAGAGGGGAAAATGAGATTAGTACGTTACCATAACTCTTGCTTAGAGAATGTTGGCCAAAAGGTACACATAACAGGAAATGAGATGGTCCAAATCCACCACCAGTCTCCTACGATTTCAATATGCACATATTCCAGCTGCAGAAGTGCTGATATCTCAAACGTCCCTTAATAAAACGGCAGACGCTTCAGCAAAATAACGCTTCTAAAGGTATGGATGTACGCAAATGTTCGCACAGATACGGGCGGCATGCCTGTGCTTCATGCATTGCAACACTGATGCTTGATTACAAATGTCCCTTCCCTGCTCTCCACCCAGCCAGGATTCCCAGACATCTGTTTGCCATGCTAAGTAGGGAAACGCAGCAGGGAAGGTAAAAGCTGAGAACAGGCCCGCACACCTTCTGGTTCCTGCCACAAATCTCCCTGATCTTGTCAGTGCTGATAAGTGGGACAAAAGCAGTGGATGAGGGTCACACGTTCAGATTTGCCACCAATCAGATCTTAATATAGAAGTATTGGAGCACAATTCTAACCTGGAGTTAGGCTGGCACAGTTAAACCAGCAACGTTTGGCTGGCACCAGGGCTACCATAATGTGTTTGGACCATTCTCTGAGACAGGGAGATGGTGCACGTCTGTGTGCTGGCCATGATCCAAACACACTTTATGATGTCCCTTGGTGTCCAAACTTTGCTGGCCTAACTATGCCAGCCTAACTCCACGTTAGGATTGCGCCCTGATTAGTGCATGAGCCTTTGTGTGCAGTTTGGCCAGCCTAAATCCAGGTTAGGATTGCGCCTTAAGTGACTTTGCTATATTTTGTTATCATTGAGAATTTGTCACATATACGAGTGAAACTACACATACAACGACAGAAGCCAGACCTATTCCAGAATATCGGGATAAAAAGAAATATTGAAACACTGTTCCCCCCTAACAATCTAAAGAAAGCCATTTATATTTTGGACATAATTGCATATTACATCTTCTAGCCACAAAATCAGCACCAGAAAAATAGAGAATTCCACCTGCTGGTATTTTAGTTAAATAGAAAATCACACATACCTTTCTCATAGGCAATTTGCTGACAGTATATTATTGCAGACAATAAAATGCTGCCCCCAGCTGCTTACACCTTACAAAACAAATTTACAGTTAAAAGGAAAATGACTTATTAAAACTTTTTCCCCCTACTGAGATCAATCTGTGCATATATGAATAGGGCAATTGACAGCTATAGGAAAGGAGAAAGTAGTACCCAAGAAGAGGTAAATGTAGCAAACCTAATGTTTCATTAATAGAAAATGAGATTCTCAGAAATAAAAGCAACACAAATAAAAAGCCTTCAGGTGACAGGGAAACCTTCCCATATCCCCCGACTGATCCTTTTCCCAATACATATGGAAAACCACAATGATACAGACATACAAATAAACTAAAGGCCATTCAATTCTGCTGCTATTCAAATGATGCTTCTGGTTTCATGCAAACCCTTTTCAAATCAACACAATTGGGGCTTCTTTGAAGCACCTAAGATCAACCTTTGCAAAACACATATACATAAGACCAAGGGCGCAATCCTAACCTAGCCTAGGCCGGCACAGTTAAGACAACAAACGAGGGACACCATAAAGTATGTTTGGACCACTCTCGGAGTCAGGGAGGATGGCTCACGTCTGTGTGCTGGCCTCTCTGACTCCAAGAGTGGACCAAACATATTATATTTTACATGTCCCTTGTGCTGGCCAAATTTTGCTGGCCTAACTATGCCGATCTAACTCCAGGTTAGGATTGCGCTCCAAATGTAAGCCAATTTGGAATTATGTAGATCAGTGATTCCCAAACATTTTTGTACCGGGACCCACTTTTTAAAATGGCAATCTAAAATTAATACCATGTGATACATTTACCACTGACACAGCCCAACCCTATTGGGCATTTATGACGGTGGGACTTGGGTTCCACCGTCATAAATGCCTCTTCAGAACCTTAGATGATGCGCCATTGCTGTGAATCTTGGCATCACCGGCGCAAATCACCAGGGGCCCCACATACTTGGCAGTGGCTACCCAAGCCCTGCTGGAGCCAGTGAGTTGGCAAGAGGGGCAGATTGAGGTTGGAGCAGGCTGGGCTGGGGGCATGTCGAGGGTCTTGGCATCAGCTGTGGTTTAGAGATGTGATGTCCCCAAGCCAGGCCTGAGATGCCCACTTGGACCTACTCTTATTTATGTCAACGAAAGAACTGACATAGATTCAAGTAGGCCCACTAAAGACCAGGGAGTAGTGGAAAAGGTCTGCATAACATTTATTTACCCATAATATGCAGCGGGTAGGGACGTGGTGGCGCAGGGGGTTAAACCACTGTTGCTGGGCTTTCCGACCGGAAGGTTGGGAGTTTAAGACTGCGCGACGGAGTGAGCTCCCGTTGCTTGTCCCAGCTCCTGCCAACCTAGCAGTTTGAAAGCACCTAAATGCAAGTAGATAAATAGGGACCACTTCGGTGGGAAGGGAACAGCGTTCCGTGCACCACGGCGTAGAGTCATGTCGGCCACATGACCACGGAAGCTTGTCCTCGGACAAAACGCCGGCTCTACAGGCTTTGAAACAGAGATGAGCACCGCCCCCTACAGTCGGTCACGACTACACCATTCGGTCGTGGGGAAACCTTTACCTTTTAATATGCAGTGGAGTCTGTGTCACCACCACCGCACCCTAAAGGCCAGCCAGCCCTGGAGAGGACTAGGCTGTACATACTTCACATACTGTAAAATGTGCCTCCTTTTTCCTCTTTTGTTGTTGTTCACCCAAGCCTGAGCAAGTTATAAATTCTAAACTAGCCTTGCTCAATTCTGGACTATCTTATTTCCCAAGACTGTCGACCAGTATATCAAAATACGGTCATAAAATACATGCGTCACACATCAGTGGCACATTAAAGAATTCCCTCCTAGGCTGCAGAACCATCAGATGTGCTGGCCAGATGCGTGGATGCTCAAAATGCACTCTCTGTAGCGCAGCCGCAACAGCCAAGAGCTGACATGGCACTTCTGCACAGACTGTCCCCATTGCCATTTATTCAAGGTTTGACCTGCCAGTATTTTCTCCCCACCCCAAAAAACCATTCCGGGTGCATTTATGTGGAAGATAGGAGACTGCCAAATATTTCAACTCATCTATGATGAATACAACCAGATGCCTTTCTGCTATCAAGCAAGAATTTAGACTTGCGCAATTCTGGAGCGGTTTTCTGAACAACTCCCCTCCACGTTCCAAGACATTGGCGCTATGAAAGAGTCGGTTGTCAGCTGTTTCATACATTCCCGGCAACAACAACAAAATGCACGGTCATGGGATAGAGTGGAAGGCTTGAACCCAAGACAGACAAGTTCAGATGGCTGGCTACTCAGACCTAAAAGAGCTAGTACAGCATGTTGGCTAAGGTGAGGCCTTCATCAGTTTGAGAGCACAATCCTAACCTGGAGTTTGGCCAGGACAGTTAGGCCACCAAAGTTTGGCTGGCACAAGGCCCACCGCAAAGCACGTTTGGACCACCCTCTGAGTCAGGGAGGATGGCGCACGTCTGTGTGTGAGTGCCAGATCTTATCTCCCTCTTTTGAAACCTCATCACTCCTTTTCTCTCCTTGGATGTATGCTGGTGGATATCCAAGAATACCCATAAGTGATCAGGCAACCCATTGTTTTTTACTGACCTCCCAATAATCAAAAATACTTTTCTCTGTCTTCTGCAGGCTGTCCAATCATTTCCCAACACTTAACATAGCATGCAGCCCATAGCGTGCGGTGTGTACTCCATTGGCGAGGCTGAACGCCGTAATGGGGCGAGGGATAGGATTGGTCTTGTTGCTGCTTGCTGTGAAGCAGTCTGTGGATCAGGACGCTACAGAAATGATTTCTTAATCATAAGCGAAGGAGGTCTCCCGAGATCTCAGACTGGGAGGAGCAGCAGTTTCAGCATTGCTAGCCAACTCCCTAGGAGGTGCTGATGGCATTTGGCCTGGGTGTCTTCAAAAGGGGATTGGACAGATTTCTGGAGGAAAAGCCCATCGTGGGCTACAGGCCATGATGGGTGGCGCAACTTTCTTACATAAAAGTAGGCTACCTCAAAATGCCAGATGCAAGGGAGTGGCCACAGGATGCAGGATTCTTGTTGTCTCTTATGCTCCCTGATGCATCTGGTGGGCTGCTGTGAGATACAGGAAGCTGGACTAGATGGACCTTTGGCCTGATCCAGCAGGGCTCTTCTTGTATTTTTAATTCTGTTTTATTTACCTCATATTTACTTCAGAATTTTACCTCAGAAATTTATCTCAGAATACCAGATATAAGGGGGTGGCAACGAGATGCAGGTATCTAGTTGTCTTGTGTGCTCCCTGAGGCATCTGGTGGGCCAGTGTGAGATACAGGAAGCTGGACTAGATGGGCCTTTGGCCTGAATCAACACGGCTCTTCTTATGTTCTTAAGGTACTGCAGCTGTGCAGGGGATCTCAAGGGCTCACTGCCCCTGGGTTCAAGAAGGGATATTATTTCCATGTTCAGCCAACCATGTTGTTTTTAGCATCCACTGATGCTTCGGGGGCGAAATGCAAGGCACATTTGGTCGAAACGGGTTTCATTAATTGGATTCCTTCCAATTACCACCATTTGTTAATTGCGGTGCTCTTTACACTATTTATAAGCTTGAGCCAGCACTGCTGTGCTTGTTTGCTGGCGCTGCCTGACTGCAAGAGGTTTTGCATTAAGTCGCTGATCAGGCTGGATGGCTGAGATAATTGCTGTCAGAAGTCCACATCCTCGTTTCAGCAAGCACCTACATGCAAAAATAATGTGCTCTAAATCATATTATGCATGCAGTATGAGCACCATTAGTACCAAAGCCCTCATTCAAGCAGTGCACTGCCTTTAAAGGACTTTGCAGATATAATGATTATTTTTGCAAAGCAAAAGCTTGACAATAGCTCCACCAATTTTTTTTAAAGCCCTCTTAACAGGCTTTTTTGAAGGCGTATTGAGATTTTCTTTTTCATTTTAAGGAAAAGCTTGTAACGGATCCCACAAAAAAGATAACGGAAATATTTTTGCTTCTAAATGCATCATGGAACATCTTCCGTTCTTCTTGTTGCCTGTTGTGCTTCGATCTCTGTTCTAGAACGTCTGTCCCTTCTTTTGAGGTTTTCCACCACCAGTCATTTCTAAAGCCAAAGAGGCAAGAAACTGTTTAGCTGAACGAGAGGCTTGCCTCTTCATTGGTTGGAAAGGGTAAAATGGAAAGGTCAAAAAAGATCTAGCTGTGCCTAGCTCCAGAACTTCTTCAGACTGCTGTCATAGCAGTGCATAATGGAACCATGCTACATTATTTTTGAAAGAAAAAAATCTATAGGGACAACAAAAAGCCCTCTCTACTTGATTGGGGTTACTTGGAGTTAGGATAACTTGGAGTTAGGCCGGCACTGTTAGACCAACAAAGTTTGGCTGGGAAAAAGGCCACCGTAAGGTGCATTTGGGCCACTCTCGGGAGTCATGGAGGATGGCGCACGTCTTCTCTGAGTCAGAGAGGCCAGTATACAGACATGTGCCATACCTCCATGACTCCTGACACAAGGGACACCATAAAGTATGTTTGGACCACTCTCGGAGTCAAAAGTGTCCCTTGTACCAGCCAAAGTTTGCTGGTCTAACTGTGCAGGTCTAACTCCAGATTAGGATTGCACCCTAAGTGGCAGGTGAGATATTCTCCTGTTCATTTGTATCTCACTTTTTAAAACTTTACTCTTGCATTTCACAGACTTATCTCTTTCTGAAAATCCCCTCCACTTTCCAGCCTAGATCTCTCTTTAAGTAATTCTTCCTTTCTTTATCTGTTTCATTCGATTACTTCTGGAAGCAGGATCAAACCAAAACATCAGTTGAAAGACTGCATTTATTATTATTTTTTTCTGGAGTACAAAACCCAGGAGCAGACTTAGCTCACAGGGGGACAGATGCCGAGAGACGCTGAGCAAACTTTTTCAACCACTTGACTTAAAATCCAGCGACATTTGAGAGTGGACAGCGCACTGAACTCAAAAAGACAGAAGGAAAAGCCAAAGCTTAAAATGGAAAAGATTTTTAACTTAGCATATGAAAGATATGCACCAAAAACATGTTGTGATGGGGAATAAAAAACAGTGGCATTATTTTTCTTATATCTAGTCTATCTTTTCCAATATAATAAATATGGCTTGGATTCAAACAAGCCATTAACATATCTAAAGAGTTTCTGTGTTTGCATGAAACAGTTTTTTTTTTCTTTTACAGATACAGGCTGACGTTCTCTGTAAGGTATTGTACCAAAATCATATGAACATATGACAAAACTTGAAGCAAGCACAGGCTGGTTGTTATCTGCCAATACATAAACCCACCCTAATCACTGGCTGAATATAAATGATATCACCATAATCTCAAATGTTTTAGCACCGGGATCCACTTTTTAGAATGACCATCTGTCTGGGATTCACCAGAAGTGATGACATGGCCAGAAGTGCTGTCATTGTGATGCCAGATGGCCTGCTGTTTCCTGGCAATACATCAATCAATCAAAAAGTATATACTGCTTTTCAACACAAAGTTCCCAAAGCAGTTTACAGGCAAATAGTAATAATATAGTTACATGGTCCCCTGTCCCAAAAGGCTCACAATCTAAAAAATGCAAAACACCACCAGCAACAGCCACTAGAGAAGACACTGTGCAGGGGTGAAGAGGGACAAGTACTCTCCCCTTGCTAAATGTAAGAGGAACACCACTTGAAAAAGTGCCTCTTGCCCAGTTAGCAAGGGACAAGCAATGAGCCATTCCAGTCATTTTCCAATAGAAAAGTGGATCAGAAAGGAAAAAGCCTATTTACAATCTTGGCACAAGCAAAACAATCACACAGCCCCCTCCCTTTTCCAGCAATTCATCTTCCCATTTTTTCAATATGGGTGCTGTAGGTGACTTGCGACCCACTGATGGGTCCAGACCCACAATTTGGGAACCGCTGATCTTAGAGGCTAATGTTTCAGTTTATTGAAATGAGCACAACCCAACTGGAAGATAGAGGGGCGGTGGCACGTTTTAAATACATTGTTATTCAAACTGTGGGTCGGGACCCTCTTGGTGGGTCACAACCTGAAGTCATGTGGGCCATGGAAAGCTGGGAGCAGCCATCTTGGAACCTGCAGGCCTTACTCTTGCCATGTATTCATTTTGTGAGTGTTAACAGTTTCAATTTTCAAGTGATGGTTTTAGGAAAAAAATGGTTTTTAGTTCAGCACGTTTACATCATATTTTGTCCTAATCTTGCTTTCTGCCAGGGATATTTCATAGTTATACCACTGTAGAAGTCCAAGAATGCCAATTTGCATTTCAAGAATGTCACTTCATTATGTTACAACAATAGCACTTCCTGCTTGATGATGTCACTTCCGACTATGACATCACTTCCGGTGTGTCCCGACATGAGTACCATTCTAAAAAGTGGGTCTTGGTCTAAAAAGTTTGAATACCACTGAAGTATTGCAAGCACTGCAATGCACCCTGTAAGTGGCCCTTCCCAGCACTACCCAGAATGGCTCCAACGGCAAATGGGAGGGGGCTGCATACGTGGCACATTGTGGTGCCTGGAATACTTAATGTGCTGCCGCCCTTGTAGCTACGCTATTGACAAGAGAATGACAAGGGTTCAACTGGCCAGTTTTATAAACTGAAGTTGACACCATCCGGACAGAAGGAAAATTGAACATGAGGAAAGACAAGCATCAGGGCTAAAATGCCAAAAACATAAATCCAGAACAGAGGCCATAAAACAAAAACTGAGTTCTCCGGAATCCACTTGCCTGCTAATCAGCTGATTGTTTAAGAGCGCAATCCTAAACTGGAGTTAGGCCGGCATAAACTAGCAAAGTTTGGCCAGCACAAGGGACACCATAAAGAGTTTTTGGCATACTCTCAGAGTCAGGGAGGATGGTGTACGTCTGTGTGCTGGCCTCTCAGACTCCGAGAGTGGTCCAAACATACTTTACGGTATCCCTTTTGCTGGCCAGACTTTGCTGGCTTAGTTTATGCTGGCCTAACTCAGTTTAGGATTGCACCCTAAATTTGCCCACTCCTTTAAGCTATTACAGGTTGAGTATCCCTTATCTGGACTGCTTGGGATGGAAAGATGTCTGGATTTTGGATTTTTGTGGATTTCGGAATAATTACAATAAGAAATGCTTCCTCTTTACTTTCTCTTTCCACTGTCACCCATTTGGGTGTCCGCTGGGCTCTTTGACATTTTTCGGCCATGTCTGTATATGAACACATCACAGAGCTGAGAAGAGAACTTACAGCCTGCACAGGGGAATGAGCACAAGACTTTCTGCAGAAAGTTTCAAAAAAGTCTTAGACAAAGATATCTGGATTTGGGAATAGTCTAGATTTCGGATGTCCGGATCAGGGATCACCTACCTGTATGGAACCTCTTAAGAGAAAAATAACTCCCCTCTCTGGTTCACAAAAGCACTTTGTAAAACAAGTGATCGCATCACACTCTGCCATTCAATTTGGTCCTGCAAAGCAATGCTACGGACCTAGAAGAAGCAGCAAACCACAGCAGACCAGGCTACTACTATTTATTATTCTGGACTGTTAGACCATCCAAGATGGACTGTGCTAGTCACCAGAGAAGGCAGTTAGGCCAAGCAAAACCCTGCATGTCCTAATCTTTGCTGACACCAAGAACATGAAAATATTCATTGTCTCAGGTTGTGGAATTGCAAACAAAAGCCATGATGCAAAACAGGCTAATGATCAAACATTAGAATCAAAATTCTAATGAATCAAATGATGCTTTGATTCTAATGAATTTGATTCTAATGAGTGCATGTCTGAAAATCACTCCAGGTTGTTGGTTTAACCTTGGACCAAATATTTCATCAAAGTGGGAAAAAAAAAAAAAACACCTTCAGATTTTTGCACTAAGCTCCAAGCAATCAAGCCCACTTTCCTGCGCTGTAATTTCAACTCCCATTAAGAAATGTATATTTAATTTAAAAGCACTTATCTGCAAGAGTACAAAATATGCACAAATTCTCATGGCTACTTTTAGACATCTGACCTTCAAGTAGAAAAACCTCAGCCTCGATTTTAAAAACAACAACTTCAAGACAAAAAAATTGCTTGATCGCTTACATAAGGAACCAGTATCATGTAACAGCCAGTTTTCTTTTTGACTGTTGAGAGAAAATATAACTGGACACAATGTCTCTTACATCCCAAGCTTAATCTGCGCTGGAACAGGGAGAGCAGCTGGCCTGCCCCATATCAAGCGCTAGGTAGGGGCTGGCTACAGCGCAATTTGGTGGTTTGACAATGGAACAGATTGCCAAGGGCGGTGGTGGATCCTCCCTCACTGGAGACCTTCAAGAGACTCAACAGGCACCTGCTGAAAATGCTCTAGGAGGATTTTCTGCTGCATGCAGAGGGTTGGACTAGATGACCTTGCAGATCCCTTCCAACTCTATGATTCTATTATTACCCAGCAGCTCAGCTCCTGCAACACTTAGCATTTTGTCGCCCCTCTAGGAACGCTACTGATTGTAATGCATTTACAACTGCATTGTGTAAATGCAATGTAAATGCAATGCATTGTGAAAATGTAATGAATTTAAACAGTCATTTCCATTTGAAATGGGACAGTTGCTAAACAGATTAACAATGCCTACATCTACAGCCAGTTCCATCTATTGCAGCCTCAGCAGGCAGAGCAAGAGGGAACATGCCAGATCAAAGTCCTGCCAGTAAACTTCATGCACTCTAATTCTGGAGACGAACTCAGTTCCTAAAACACTACAGACTTGGGATTTTCACTATCCTAACTACAGGAACACATTATATTGCTGATATTATTTCATCACTGTTTTCTACTGCACTTTTTCCCACTTTACTAAACCTTACAGTTCCTAGCTCATTTTAACAACTCAGAGTACAATCCTACTTTATCTTCTTGTGCGGCAATGCAGCTGCCCCAACATGGCACATGCTGAATCGCACAGGGCTAGCGGTGTCACCTTTTGCCACAGCCCTAAAGGTGATGGCATTGTCAAGGCACCTGATCAGATTTTTGACAACGGACAATGCACATCACACTGCTGCTGCTGCTGCTGCTGCTGGTGGTGGTGGTGGGGCTAACATCCCCCAATGGCCCTACTAATCAATGACCCTCCCCAAACGCTGGCTGGAAAGTCACTGCCTCAATTTAACAGCGTGAAGTCTAAGCAACAAATGCTTCCTAGCAGTCCCAATCCGTTGCACATTTACCTTCAGACAGGTGTGTTTGCCAAGTTCAATTCTGTGGCTTTTATCTCCAATGCCTCCCTGTGCATTATCTGAAAGGTTGCGCTATCGCTCCAAGGCAAAGAGGGAGGTTGACAGCTCTACTGCTCAAGCAGACTGGAACCACATAAACACTTGATAAGCTCATCAGCCCAGCAATCTGCACATTCTGGGCAAGACAGTGAAACAAGCCCTCCTGGAAAATAAGAAGCGTCACAACCTTCCCTTTGCTACAAACACACCTCAAATGCGGTTTCCAACTGGCTTCTGGAGAAAGAGAAAGGTCAAGACCAAATCATTAAGGGATTCGTGTAGCTCATCAAGTAACTAACAGCTATTTGGCTAGCATAATTAGAAAGAAAAAGAAGTTTTGTTCCAAGGTTCCAAGAATGTCAATAGGAGACATCAGCTTCATAGAACTTAGGGTCATTTCCTAATTAGTAAAATACGTGTAACTGTTTAACAGTACTCATGAATAGTCTGCGTTCCTATTAGTTTCACTCTGTGCCATCACTTAGCCATCATGTATTGGCTGCGCCCTCAGAATGGATAAAACAGAAATTGGGTATCACAGATAGACATTTATAGCACTTGAAGCAGCGGTGTTATGCTGCCGGAACGCTGGGCAGGACATACGGGTGATCGACAGCCCGCCCGTTGTGTTCCTGAGCGTTACGCCATTTGCGTAACCAATTACGCCACTTGCGTACGTTACGCAATCGGCGGAACGCTGCGGAACGCAACAGGCAGGCTGTCGATCACCCGGATGTCCCGCCCAGCGTTCCGGCAGCATAACACCGCTGACTTGATGCCACTTTAAAGGATGGATGGGTTTAGACGGAACACCAGCATGGAACTTGGGCCTATTCCTACTAGTGGTCTGGACCAGCTTCCTGAACCACCAGTGTCCAGGGCAGCGTGAATGCCCTGCCACTGGGCTGTGGTCCTTTCCAATGTGAAGCAAGCCACAAAGCACGAAGTTGTGAGTTTTGTCATGCGGCACTGAAGTCCCAGACGATTCAAGCAACTTTTCAATGTGCCATTTTTGTGCCTGCCCCTGTAATTTCCACTCTCCGTGAGATAACCTGACCACATTACTTGCCACAGGATGTGGTGATGGTGTCTGGCCTTTAAAGGCTGGATGCCTTTAAAAGGGGATTGGACAGATTTCTAGAAGAAAAGTCCATCACAATCCATGATGGGTATGGGCAACCTCCTGCTTTTCGAAGTAGGCTACATCAGAATGTCAGATGCAAAGGAGTGGCAACAGGATGCAGGCATCTTGTTGTCTTGGGTGGGCGAAGCCTTCAGATTGATTAAAGGAAGGATTATTGATATTCATGATCAGAACCTATTGAGTTTGGCAAATAAATTCTGTTCCCCTTTGTTCCATCAATTTACAGTAAAGAATGGTCAAACCCCGCCTTATCTTTATATTTTGGACAACCCTTCGCTTCGAAGAGCTACGTCTCTTGCTCGGTGCAATGTCATCCCTTCTGAAGTGTTTTGGGGACGTTTTAGGGGTATTCCCTACTCAGAAAGGTTTTGTCCGTGTAATTTGGGTGCTATTGAGACACTGGAACATCTTTTTTTTCATTGCCCATTACACCCCAGGATTAGAGAACAATTTTTAAATCCCCTTTTGCACTCTGCTGGCCTGAGGAAAGATTCTGAGTGTTTGAAGTCTATATTTGCAGCTAAGGACCCGGCTTTTGTTAATCAACTTGCTTTGTTTTTAGCACAAATTGTAAAAGCCAATCTACTTCGTTCTAAATGTGAGAATAATGACATTATTTGAATCTGTGACTCTCGAGGTTATTTTAATGTCTTATTTGTATGCCTTCGCTATTTTTCTTTTTTAACGTTTTCCTCGTGTATTTCAGTTCTGTATGCCAATTAAAGGTTTTTTGAATTTGAAAGAAAATTTGTCTTGGGTGCTCCTTGAGGCATCTGATGGGTCACTGTGAGACTGATGAAGCTGGACTAGATGGGCCTTTTTCCTAATCCAGTGGGGCTCTTCTTATGTTCATTGCAGGTGCAATCCTAACCAACTTTCCAGCACAGGGGGATGGGTAATGCAGCTCCGAGGTAAGGGCACAAACATTCCCTTAGCTTGAGGAGGCCTCTATGACAACTATTCCACTGTAGGGTGGAATAAACCACAAGGGTGGAATACTAAACCACCACTATAGGGTGGAATACTAAACCACAAGGTCCAGTAGAGTTCACTAATTTCTTGCATGGCTAGTTCTCACCCATGTGACACCATTTTGCTACTGAATGTGTGTGTGGATTTTTTTTCCCAAGGAACATTCATTGCAAACGTTCTGACAGTTGTGCTTCTGACATTTCGGAAGTTCATTTTTTTCCCCATAATATTGGAATGCTTTCTGTGTGCACATGTAGCGATGCTCTCCTGTGCAAAATACTGTCAGAGAACCAGGGAAGCTCACGTCACACTGACACAGCTGAGCTGCATCTGAAAAAAATAAACAACAGTTGCAAATTCTCACAGGCTTACTATCAGGCAGCCAGCACAATAAACTCTGCGAGTTTATGACAAAACTAAACCCAGAACTAGGAAAAAGGAGCTCCATTTCACTTTGCTCTCATGCTGGGACTATCAAGCACATACTGGTGACTGAACTGATTCGATTGTTCTGGTGTCCTGGCTTATAAATGCATTTACTTGTTAGCAGCATTGGATTTGAACAATAGCAAATACTTTGTGCATGCTTCCCACCCTGGACAAAAAAAAAAAAAACATGCCCAGCCCTCCTTATATATACAGAACAGCATGAGGATTAAGGATGATGTGAATTGCATTGTGATTTTAAATCACACAACCACCTGGGCACTGTGCTTGTCACAGCAAAAAAAAAAACCTTCCAGGGCCTATATGCTAAAATAAATCCGCCACACCACACTCTATGAAAGCCTATTGAAAAGCGTGACTGCCGAGATATGATTGTGTTTGTCAGTCACATCAAAAGCTGGATTATGACTGCTTTTCACAGTGATGAAGGTCAGCACAAAACCCTTTAGTCGCTAAAAACAGACCAAAGTCTTCTAATACCCCAGGAAGGAACCTCACTTGAACCAGTGCATATACCGGAAAAATCAGAGCCAGACTGACAGCAGGAAGCAGTGAGAGGAGGGGAGAAGAGGGAGGAGAAAGACTGTTATTTGGTAGGTATGCGTGCAAGTGTTATTTATTAGAACCAAGTTGATCACAGCTGCATTCAAAGTGCAAAACAAATACCCTGTTTCAACAGTAATCTTGCTTTCTGCTCTTGCTAAATCTTGAACAAACATCACGGGGTCCATTACTGCACCTTTAAAACATCTTTGTTTACATGAATGGCAGTACTCAGTGCTTCGACATTTACTCACAAAATACTACTTGAGGCCTGCGTCAACAGCATCAAAAAGAAAGGGCGGGTCGACACCATGATGTTTATCAAAATCATACAGACAGGAAATCGACCACATCCAAAACCAACGTGTTATGCCAAAATTCTTTCTAGGCCATCCTTGATATTGCCAGAGTATATTAATAACAATGGAACAGGAAATGTGCCCAGGTGGCTGTCAAGGTCCTGGGCCTTCTCTAACAGTTTCCAGCCACACTTTGGGTAACAGGCCATGGATTAGCCCCTGCTAACAGTCTTGACAGCATTGTAATAGTATTACAATTCAATAAAATAAAGAGAAATAAAGAAATGACAGATCTTGCTTTCTGCCGGGGATGTTTCATGCTGCAGTCCAAGAATGCCAGTTTGCATTCCAGGAGTGTCATTTTATTAGGTCACAATGACAGCACTTCCTGCTTCATGATGCTACGCCCTGCTATGACATCACTTCCAGGTAAATGACATCACTTCCGGCGGCGACCTGCACAAATGCCATTCTAAAAAGTGCGTTCTGGTGCTAAAATGTTTGAGAACCCCTGCAATAAGCCATACAAACTTGATATGAAAGTAGGAGAGGGCTGCATAACTTTCAGACACAGGCATTACAGTCAAAGCTGACGTTGTTTGAATGGATAAAAAACAAGCGATGCCATGGCATGCGCTTAACTGAATGCTTCTATAAAAAGGGTTTAGGCTGACTCACAGAGAACAATTTTAATGAATGGTTACACAATTTCTTAAAATCCACCAACGTGTTAAAGCTGCTCTTGAACAACACCCGGCAGTTCAATTGCTTGCTAATGCACTAAGTGCCATACTGCATGCTCCACTGGCCAGCAGAGATCAATAGCCAACGAATCAAGGACTTGTGCTTGAAAAATGGAAATCTGCTATTCCCTACTAAACATTGGATTGATCGGTATCATTTTCCAATATATTTTTTTTCCTACAGTTCTCTGTACCCAGAGCACGAAAATAAACCCAATCAATCATCTGCTACTCTCTCCGTCTTCTATTTGCTAAGCTGTTAACTCAAAAAGGTCACCAAACAATTGAGAAAACTAGGAGAGGAACCAAAACAACAAACTGAGCAAAAGATCGTTTTTATTTACTTGGCTCTACGCATCAGTTTGGGAACAGGCACAGAGGTGCACATGGCAGTATATTCTGCATTGTAGTACCCAGAATGACGCAAGAGCTCCCCGATTAGAGATTACAGTAAATGACAATTAAATAGAGCAACAAAGGTTGGGTTGAAATAATGCTCATCCCTAAATGCCTAGCTTGTCTCGCAATTTCATCTGCCATGGAAACTGTTCATTTCCAAATGACAGATTCCCCATTTGGAATGTTTAACAGCTTTTCTTAAACAGAAGATTTAGCTGAGAGGGTTAATGCCTCCGTTTGCCCGAAGATAACAGCTGAAGATCTGAAGGTCGTGAGCTCGAGACTACCGGAAGAGCGCAGACCTTGCAAACTACGGCTGATTAAAAGCTGAGTTCCAGCTGCCTCGTGGGAGAAGGAGTGTGCTGGTCAGCTGCGTCTCTGGTGGGAGCAGGGAAGCCTCTTATCAGCCAGCAGAAGACAGACGGGTGGCTAAGAAAGAAGGCTAAATCCAGAAAGAAAGATCTGTATGAGTGTTGTTCTTGAAAGATAGAACGTTTCTGTAAATGGTAAAAACCTTCGGGTTTGTGAATAAATGTCTGCCTATGTAAACCGCCTTGAGTTACAGTCATTAGAGAAATCTAGTGATCTTAAGAAAGGCGGTATATAAATACATGTAGCAGCTGGAGGTACTCCATAAAAGGGTGGTCCTGCTAAAAGGGTGGCCCACATGATAATTGAGCTCTCTCAGCACATCCATAGTATCTCCCTTTTCCATTAGTCTTGGCCTGCCTCTTCCCTTGTACCATTTCCTCACCTTCTGATGCCTTCCATCACTCCCTACCAATGCCTCGGCAGAAGCAGTGCTGCTCAAAGGACGGTGCTGGATAACTCAATTATCACACTGGTGACCTTTTCAGCACAATAACTGAGCTCTCTCAACACTACCCTTTCAGCAGTACTGCTTCCACCGATGTGCTAAGCCAGTGATTCTCAAACTTTTTAGACCTGTACCCACTTTTGGAATGACACTCCCCACCGGAAGTGATGTCATGACAGGAAGTAACGTCATCAAGCAGGAAGTGCTGTCATTGTAACATAATAAAATGACATTCCTGAAATGCAAATTGGCATTCTTGGACTTCAGAGGTGGTACAACCATGAAATATCCCTGACAGAAAGAAAGATTGGGACAAAATATTACGTAAAAGCACTGAACTAAAAACAGAATTTAACAAAACTTTCACTTGACAATTCAAACTGTTAACACTCACAAAAGAAATATAGCAAGAGAAAGGTCTGCAGCTTCCAAGATGGCTGCCCCCACCTGACATCATGTTATGACCTACCAAGTGGGTCCTGACCCAGTTTGAATAACACTGTGCTAAGCAACTAAGGGGCGTGGTGGCACATCGGGTTACTCCGCTGTTGCTGGGCTTTCCAACCGTAAGGTTGGGAGTTCAAAACTGTGTGACGGAGTGAGCTCCCATTGCTTGTCCCAGCTCCTGCCAACCTAGCAGTTCGAAAGCACCTAAATGCAAGTAGATAAATAGGGACCACTTCGGTGGGAAGGGAACGGTGTTCCGTGCGCTACAGCGTAGAGTCATGCCAGCCACATGACCACGGAAGCTTGTCCTCGGACAAAACGCCAGCTCTACAGGCTTAGAAACGGAGATGAGCACCGCCCCCTACAGTTGGTCACAACTAGACCATTCGGTCATGGGGAATCCTTTACCTTTAAGCAACTGGTGGTGGTGCTAAGAGGTGCGAAGGTGGTGGGGCTAGGACAGCCCAGCTATTATGCATGCTTAGTTTAAAGGGTCAAAGGCATTGGGAGACAAGGGGACTGTCAGCACAATCCTATGCATGTCTACTCAGCAGTAAGTCTCATTGAGTTCAACAGAACTTACTCCCAGGAAATTGTGCATAGGATTACAGCCTGTGTTTCACAGCCTTTTCTGAAGACTCCAAGATTTCCATCAAGAAAGAAATGCTCATACAGCCATTTTTGCACCCACCTATCATTACTGGAACACCTACTGGACTCGATAAAATGTATAAAAGGACAAGATGATTACTAGCCTATCCAGCACCTTGCAATTTCTAGAATAAATTGCCTGACCTAAGGCAGACCCAGGAAAAACCCAAAGGACAAAGTAAATGGGAGTGCTCCTCTCTTAATTATTTGCTCCGGCTTTATAGCACTCTCTCTAAAAAGCAGAGGGTTCCAGTGTAGAATGCAAACCATTGAAGACATCAGCAGAAACTCGAAAAATGTCAGTTATGATTCTGAGTCACCGATCGCACCAAACCTGACTCTTGATGCCCTTGTGGCACCCCACCTGCAGTCTTCAGAGGTGTCTACCACGACAAATCGTACGTCCTGCTTGGCGGAAAACTACAAAAGGGACAGTCCTCCCCAGCTAACTCTTTTATCCTAATGTTTCAGAGAAAACCCTTATTCCTTTCTTGAGAAACACACACACAAAGCATAAGATCCGTTAAAAACCCTGTTTGAGAAGAGTACTGGTTATAGGAATTGTACACACTACAACATGCTAAGGATACCTTTTGATGATGCATGAGAAAATGGACGGGAACTCAAAGCCCTTCAACAGTTGTGACTTACAGGGCATTACTTCACATATAAAATAAGTACAGGTGTGCCTTGGTATCCACTGATTTGGTATCCACAGTTAACAGTTTTTGTTATCCATGGATACTGGGACACCTAATTAAAAGCTAGGGGAACATTAAAGAAATCTTTTTTTTACCTTGTTGCAGCAAAACCACTGATGTTCCCCTATCTTTAGAACGGCATCCCCAGTATCTGTGGTTTCTGGTATCCATGGGGAGGGGAGGGGTCCAGAATGGAACCCCAGCAGATACTGGGGCATTCCTGTATCTTGCCTTCTCTCCCTTCCCACAACACTCGTACCTTGTTTCTTGGTGACATCAATATTCCCACTGATAACCCAAAGGATCTTCACCTCTGGACTTTTCTCACTCACTGCACAGGGCTGCTATCTGACGCCTCTGCAGTAGAATACCCCATCCAATCATGAACATACCTTCTTCAAGAGCCAGGATAGTGTCATAGTTCAGGAGTTGGATTTAAAACTTGGTTGATCCAGGTTCAAACCCCACTCAGCCATGAAGCTTTGTGGTTGACCGTGGTTGATCCTTGGAGGAAGGGCAATATTAAGAAGAACCATAGCCCCTTCTAGTCCAGCTTCCTGTATCTCACAGTGGCCCACCAGATGCCTCAGGAAGCACAAGAGACAACAAGATGCCTGCATCCTGTTGCCACTCCCTTGCACCTGGCATTCTGAAGTAGCCCACTACCAACGTTAAGGAGGTTGTACAACCCATCATGGCCTATAGCAATGGACTTTTGCTCCAGAAATATGATGAGATATAATAAGATGTGATAAGATGAAGATGAGATAATAAAATGAGAGAAGATGAGATAATAAAATAAGATGAGAGGAATAACTGGTCTCACTCTGAATGAATCTCCATCCATCTCTTGCTCTCTCTGATCTGCGGGCTTTTCCTAATACAGGACATGTCCTCTGCCTCTCTTGTATTCAGCTTCGATCCCTTGCTAGCTCTGATGAGCAAAGATAAGATAATTGGTGCCCCCTCCCTCAAGCACTGCTTCATAGTGCCAGCTTTCTGCCTCTTTAGCTTGTGCTAAAGATCCAAGCAAATAGTAAACTTCAAAGCCCACCTGCTGAGACTCATCATTATGAAGTCATTGACCGCGTTGATTCATTCTAGCTGCAAAAGTCAATTACCAGAAAGGAGTAAGGAGTGCTTTTATGGAATTCAGACCTTTATATTGCATTCGTCCGCACTTCTACTTGACGAGTCCGGATAGACTTCAATTGCCATGACCAAAAAGGATTTGTAGGATCAGTAAAGAAGGAAACATCGTCATCATTCCAATCTTTTGGTAACTATGAATTAACAGCCTGGGGCAGTGGTTCACAAATATTTTAGCACCAGGACCCACTTTTTGGAAAGACAATATGTCCAGGACCTACCAGAAGTGATGTCATAGCCGCAAGTGCCATCATTGTGACGCCAGAGCCTGCTGCTTTCCTGAAAATGCAGCAATAAGTTGAGTTATTTCTCAGCCATTTTCCAATAGCAAAGTGAATCAGAAAGAAAAAAAAGCCTATTTATAACCGTCACACAAGCAAAACAACCATACAGCCCTCCCCCTTTCCAGCATCCCATCTTCCCATATTTTCAATGATGGATGCTCTATGCTTCATGACCAACCTGAATTTGGCTTGCGACCCACAGTTTGGGAACCACTGGCCTGGGTTCCACAATTCCATTAATTGCACTAGCCAAGGCAAGAGTTCTACCACCCTCCAGCAATGCTGACACGAGGAGCCCCAGCCGTCTTCCGCTTAGAAATAGGGAGGAGACAGGAATAATCTCTGAAGATGCACTGAGCATTGGAAGGTGCTGGCCTGGAGGGAAAATCTGATGTTGGGAACAAATGGGTCGCAAAAGCACCTAGAGCAGCCATCATGAAAAGTATGGGAAATTGGGACACTGGAAAGGGGGAGGGCTATGTGGGTTTTGCGTGTGTCAAGGTTGTAAATAGGCTTTTTAAATTTCTGATTCACCTTGCAATTGGAAAATGGCTGAGAAGTAACCCAACATCGCTGCATTCTCAGCAAAGCAGAAGGTTCTAGCATCACAATGATGGCACTTCTGGCCATGACATCACTTCCAGATAAATGACATCAGGTCATTAACCTGATGGCTAATTGGTCCTGCAGTGGGTCCTGCACAGTTTGTCATTCTAACAAGTGGGTCCCGGTGCTAAACAGTATGAGAATCACTGTTCTAGGGCATTTTAGTGGACTCAAAAAATCCTTGTCCTTGAAGAACCAAGCATGATACTGAGGGTACAATCCTAAACTGACTTAGGCCAGCATAAGCTAAGCCAGCAAAGTTTGGCCAGCACAAGGGACACCGTAAAGTACGCTTGGACCACTCTCGGAGTCAGAGAGACCAGCACACAGACGTGAGCCAACCTCTCTGACTCGGAGAGTAGTCCAAACGTGTTTTATGGTGGCCCTTGTGCTGGCCAAACTTTGCTGGCTTAGTTTATGCCAGCCTAACTCCAGTTTAGGATTGCGCTCTGTGAAATAATGCAATACCAAAGCCTCTGAGAAAGTAGTCAGTAAAAATGCAGAGCTGTTTTGGATTCTCGCTATCGATTAGGATTTTCAGGCCATTGCTTCCATTTATAGGAGTGCTTCTGTGTATTTTACTGTAGATTGTGCAGTCATGTTCAGGAAAGTGTCACGCAAACCATTATGCCAATAGAGGTAAATCAAGTGAGAGCAAGTACCACATGGCTGCTAATAATCTGGAAAAGAATTAGTTTGTCGCTGGCTAACGGCAAATGGCTCCCAGCATTCTAATGTTCTAAATGCTGATCATTTATGGTACCAATTGAGGATGCAGTGTGGCCCTCCCTCCTCAGCTCATAAACCTTGTAGACAGAGGTAAGTCAAATTGAAATAAATGAACCAACAGTGGGAGCAAGAAAGCATCATACATGCGTGAAAAGGCCCCAGGGAGACAGGGAGATGAAAAGAACGTGGATGGCAAATTCGACATGTTAATGCAAGCAAACCATGACTTCCTAGCCATATCTTCTTGCTTGAAAAATTTCTTCCAATTGGAAAATAAAACCCTTCTACATAAAAAAGTATGGGTGACCTCTGTGATTGCTAAACATGTTATGACTCACCTGATGCATGCCAATTACAGTCGGAAAAACAGGCAGTGTTCACCGCTTTGTCGGCTTTTTGTGTGTTGAAAAGCAGAATATTCTAATACTTATTCATCACCACCACCACCTCAGGGTGCAATCCTAACCTGGAGTTAGGCCGGCAAAGTTAGGCTGGCAAGGTTTGGCTGGCACGAGGCCACTGTAAAGCACGTTTGGGCCACTCTCGGTGTCAGGAAGGACGGCGCGCGTTTGTCATCCTCTCCGAGGCTTCCCAAACCTATTGGGGTCCAGACCCCAAGGTTGAAGAACACCAATCTACACCATCACCCGCACACCTAAAACGAAGCATCAGACAGAAACTCCCGTATGTGCCAATCTGACAGTTCCAGAAGGGGAACCAAGTTTATTGCAGAAACTGTTGCATATTGAAACGGACTGTAGTCCAGAAAGGTTTGTGCTGAAATAATTCCATTTGCTCTTTAAGGCAGTATTATTCAAACTGTGGGTCAGAACCCACTTGGTGGGAACTGACAGGTCGGTCGCGGAAAGCTGGGAGTAGCCATCTTGGAAACTGCAGACCTTCCTCTTGCTATATTCCTTTTGTCAGCACTTTGAAGTTTCAAGCGAGGGGTTTTTTAATTTTGTTTTTAGTTCAGTACTTCTACATCATATTTTGTCCTACGCTTGCTTTGTGTCGGGGATGTTTCCTGGTTGTGCAATTCCTGCAGCCCAAGAATGCCAATGTACATTTCAGGAGTGTCATTTTATTATGTTACAATGACAGCACTTCCTGCTTGAAGATGACACTTCCTGCCACAACATCACTTACAGGTTAATGACATCACTTCCGGCGGGTCCCAACACAAGTGGCAGTCTAAAAAGTGGATCCCAGTCTAAAAAGTTTGAATACCACTGTTTTAAGGTGCTACAAGACTCTTTGTTCTTGTTTTACGGATTCTTCTCTCTCAGGTGGGGGAAAATTGTGCAAATTGCTGGATATGGGCCTCTAGGTAGAGTTTCTATGTCATACATCAAAAAAGTAATGGATTTTTTTGGAAGCAGCAGGAGATAGACCGCAGCCAAGGTCTACCAACATCACAACATTATGCCTGAGTCCTCATGCTGATTGAACAAAACCAGTTTTTTAAATAAATGGATTTACAGTTGCACTTGCCAGCAAACAAAAACAATTCTTTTTCCTACCACACTTACAGATGCTTCCTTCCGATTAAACAACTGCATTGCTTCGTCATCACACACAAAAAGTATTTGTACTTTTAGCTTGCATTTGCCCACTGAACTCGCAGCCACGTCAAACAGAGGGGAATCGCAAACAGCATCCATCATCCCACTCTCCTTCTTTGCTCCTTGTCAGATTCTGGCAACAGCTAATCAAGACATTAGTCAAGACATCACAAGACATTAATCAAGACATCACATTCTGCCTTCAGTTAGCTTCCATGTGCTGCATATATAAGGAGTGAAAGCATCTCACACCTACGCAAGCTTTGCTGAGAAAGTGTTTTTTTTTTTGTCTAAATGCTTCCCAGCTTTTCTAGAGATTCATGTTGAGAGAGTAAATTTACAGAATCAAGGATTGCTGCTGTTTCATGTGCAGATCACAAACGTTCTTCCCCACTGGCAGTCAGTTGTTCTGGAACCTGCGCCGAGAACAACGGGTCAGTGGCCCACAGCTTCAGGAAGGAGCTGGCATGATGGGGGAAGAAGAGAAGAGCGCCAGGGAGAGGAGACCGTGGAATGGGCAAAGGTGGTGTGGCTCCCAGCAACACCGGGATCCTATCCTCATTCCCTCTTTCTGCAGAAAGAAGGTCTTGAACGCATTTCCACGTACAGGCTGTAAGTTCTATTCTCTGTTCTGTCATGAGCGCCACTGTTGAAAAATGTCAAAGAGGCCAGCGGACGCCCACATTTGACCTGAAAAGAGCAAAACGAATTTCTCATTATATTTATGCAATTATTCTGAAATCCAGAAAAATCTGAAATCCAGACACCTTCCTCTCCCAAGCAGTCTGGATACGGAATAATCAACCTGTACAATCCTTGGCAAGCATTCACTGTAGATGCCGTCCGAAGAGTCGTGAGGCACTGTACTGTAAAAAACGCTCAAATGTATCTCGCTATAATCTTCCATGGACTTTGAAGTCCAATTCTTTCCATGTTTGAAGTGGGATCCTCCAGTATTAATTTTTTTTTAAATTTTTCACATGTTTATACCATGCCTTCCTCCAAGGCTGTGTACATTGTTCCTTCCCTCCTTTTGTGCTCAGAACAATCCTGAGAGGTTGGTGAAGCTGAGAGACAGGGACTAATCCAAGATCACCTGGGAAGCTTCATAGTTGAGCAGGAATTTGAACCTGGCTATTCCAGGGGTCAGCAACACCAGAACCACTGCACCGTACTTACAGCCTAATTCTATACATGTCTGTTGTTGTTCAGTTGCTAAGTCGTGTCTGACTCTTCGCGACCCCATGGACCACAGCACGCCAGGCCTCCCTGTCCTCCACTAGCTTCCAGAGTTCGCCCAATTTCATGTTCATCACTTCGGTGACACTGTCTAACCATCTCATCCTCTGCCGCCCCCTTCTACTTTTGCCTTCCATCTTTCCCAGCATGAGGGTCTTTTCTAAAGAGTCCTCTCATCAGCTGGCCAAAGTACTTGAGCTTCAGCTTCAGGATTTGTCCTTCCAGGGAGCAATCAGGCTTGACTTCCTGGAGGATTGACCGACTGGATCTCCTTGCAGTCCAGGGGACTCTCAAGAGTCTTCTCCAACACCATAATTCGAAAGCATCTATTCTTCGGCGTTCTGCCTTTTGTATGGTCCAGCTCTCACAGCCATACATTGCTAACAGGCATACATGTCTACATGTCATACATGCCATACAGCCATACATATCTACTCAGAAGTAAGTCCCATTACAGTCTGGGCTTACTGTCAGGTAACCTTCGCAGATAAACATGGATATTGGGGGATATATAGATCCAGATATAGAGGAACTTTTCTACTAGTTATGTGCATAAGCAGCACTGTTTGTTTCCTTCGCCCAACCCGTCCTTAAGCACTGCAAACTTGCCATAAAAAGTCTTGTTTCGATGCTGATGGACAAGAACAGATGCTTACATTTCAAGAGAATAACATGACCAGGCAGCTACGTGAGTACATATTTGCATGATAACTCACTGAGTCTTTGAATTAGAGATGACATTAACTCTTCATTACTGACTTGAGAACCTTTCGAATGCTGTCCTACAGTGTCAATGTGTCGACGGATTAAAAAGGTGTGCAGGTAAACAGTTACCAAAATTACTTCCCTATATGAGTGCTCAGGTAAACTGATTAAATTTTATGAAGGTAACTGTAGGGGAACACGGATATAATTTAGCCCTTGATGTCACTGTCTGCAATATTTAACTCATTATTTCTTAAGAACATAAGAAGAGCCCCACTGGATCAGGCCAAAGGCCCATCTAGTCCAGCTTCCTGTATCTCACAGTGGCCCACCAGGTGCCTAAGAGTGTTCAGTAGACAACAAGATGCTTGCAGCCTGTTGCCACTCCCTTGCACCTGGAATTCTGAAGTATCCTACTATTAACGTAAGGAGGTTGCCCAACCCATCATGGCCTATAGCCCACGATGGACTTTTCCTCCAGAAATCTGTCCAGTCCCCTTTGAAAGGCATCTAGGCCAGATGCCATCACCACCTCCTGTGGCAAGGAGTTCCACAGATTAATTACCCGCTGGGTAAAAAAGTATTTCCTTTTATCTGTTTTAACTCTCCCTACACTCAATTTCAGTGGATGCCCCCTGGTTCAGGTATGGTGAGAGAGGGAGAAGAACATCCCTCTGTTGACGTTATCCCTCCTGTGCATAAGTTCATATGTCTCAACATATATAATTTTATAGGTCTTTATATATTTCTTCTACCAATTTGTTGTTCCTAGCAACGTGTGTAGCAACAGGAGGACAGGGACTGCGATCCACTCCTGGTACCAGCCATAAGAGGGCGCTAAGGGGGGGGGCCTCCATTGCTCCAGCTGCCCCAACTTCAGACATGCCACAATCAGCCCAGCAGAGGGCTCAGCTGTTGCCAAAGAGCAGTGGGCAGGACAGCTACTGGTGCTCGTTACAGCCAGAGTCAACACCCAGGAGCACTGCATCCAGTGTACCATGGACAGCTTCTCCTCCCTCTGGTAGTGAACAATAGGCAACCTGGAAATGATGTGTGACATAATGATACCACCGCCAAACTTCCACACTGGGTGATGCCATCTCCAGTGATGTCACCGTCTCATGGTTTTATTCGAGTTTGTGCAAATCTATCTCTGGGACAAAGGATGTGGTGGCGCAGCGAGTTAATCCGCTGTTGCTGGGCTTTCCAACCACAAGGTTGGGAGTTCGAGACTGCGTGACGGAGTGAGCTCCCGTTGCTTGTCCCAGCTCCTGCCAACCTAGCAGTTTGAAAGCACCTACATGCAAGTCGATAAATAGGGACCATTTCGGTGGGAAGGTCACGGCATTCTGTGCGCCACGACGTTTAGTCATGCTGGCCACATGACCACGGAAGCTTGTCCTCGGACAAAACGCCAGCTCTACAGGCTTTGAAACGGAGATGAGCACTGCCCCCTACAGTTGGTCACGACTAGACCATTCGGTCGTGGGGAAACCTTTACCTATCTCTGGGACATAAAAGCAAAATCGTGTCTTGGCTTATCAGTCCTTTCCTGCCATGGTATTTATTTACCTTTCCCAGTTCCACAGATATACACACAGAATGCCTGTGGCCCACTGGACTTCATAACTTGACTTCACTTTCCATGCCATGACTTCTCAATTCTACTGTTGAAAAGGCCTTTTAGAAAGGATTCTGGGTCATGTCCGTGCCATTTACTCTACTGCAGCCTCAGAAACACGTGACATAGTCTAAGCAAAGTGTGTCAGGGCCAAAGTAGCACCACCTTAACATGTAGGAGCTCTGACTCATTATTAGATGCTTGAAACAACAGGCCCTTGTCGGTCTCTCTGTGTGTCCTTGTGCCGAGGAATGATTTTGCAAGGTTTAGTGAGAATGTGGTATGTGTGAGGGTGTGGACGTTCAGGGCCATGCCAGAAACACATGCCCCAAACGGCAGGGACAGCTGAAGAGAGACGATAAGAAGGAACGGGAAAGGATTAGAGGGTCTGGCAAGGCAGACTAGATGTCACAATGTGGCAAGTTACACAAGGTCAGGAAACGGGAAAAGTCTGAAAGAAAGAAGAACTTGCAGCTTCTTCTAAAGAGAAGGGAAAGTTCCAATTCAGTTCAGAGTCCCTCATTAGCAGAAACCAAGGTAACAAGACTCAGAGGAATCCAATGACGGAACCTTCTGGAAAAGTGCATCTCCCTCAGGGTTTAAAAAACAAGGCATTTGGCAGAAATCCCAAAACACCTGACTCTCACCTGTCTCAGGGAAGCAACTCCATCCATACATGTGTTTTCTGGCTTGCCTGGCAAGTAAGAGGGCATAATCCTAACCAATTTTCCAGCAGTGACGTAGCAGCGCCAATGGGGCATGTGCTGCATCCTGCAGTTGGGGGACAGTCATGGAGGCCTCCTCAAGGTAAGGGAATGTTTGTTCCCTTACCTCTGAGCAGCACTGCCCTTCCTCCAGTGCTGGGAGTTTGGTTAGGATTGCACCCTGAGTTGATGTAGGCATGAGTGGATGAGAGCAGAGCTTGCTTAGTAAAACCTAGAACAGTGTTATTCAAACTGTGGGTAGGGACCCACTTGGTGGGTCTCGTCTTGATGTCAGGTGGGTCATGGACTCATGTTGGGACCTGCCGGAAGTGATGTCATTAACCTAGAAGTAATGTTGTGGCAGGAAGCGACATCATCAAGCAGGAAGTGCTGTCATTGTAACATAATAAAATGACTCCTGAAATGTAAATTGGCACTCTTGGACTGCAGCAATTGTACAATCATGAAACATCCCTGACAGAAAGCAAGATTAGGACAAAATATTATGTAAAAGCACTGAACTAAAAATAAAATTTTCAAAAAAATATTCATAAAAAGGAATATAACAAGAGTAAGGTCTGCAGTTTCCAAGATGGCTGCTCCCAGCTTTCCGTGACCCACCTGACATCAGGTTGCAACCCACCAAGTGGGTCACAACCCACAGTTTGAATAACATTGGAATAGTACATAATGAAAGGCTATGCCTGTTTTCCTTTGCACAAGTCCAGAAATTTAGATAAATGCATAACTGAATATAGGTACACTGATTATTCTGCCACCAGATGCAGGCCTGCTTACACAATTTCCCTCTATGGTGGCACCTTTTCTTTCCATGCATGTAGCCCTGGAGGAAAGCCATTTTTCAAAAACATTTACTTAAAATTAATACAACTACTTATTTTAACCTAATGTGCTTCCTAGTAAACAGTATTTGCATTGTTTCCAAATTATTATCCATTTGCTTCACACTGAAGGCAATGCCTCCAGAACAAATGTTTTAGTCTCCTGCTTTCTAATTTAAAAGTAAGCACTATCATTAAAGTAATATTTGAATTGCACGCCGGTGCAAGCCAGCTAAAGAGCTGCATAAACACCCAATGAATGTTAAGTCTGCTCCTACAGAAACTTTAATGCTTAGATGGCTACACACAGCGGTGTTCTGCTGCCGGAACGCTGGGCGGGACATCCGGGTGATGGACAGCCCGCCCGTCGCATTCCTCAGCGTTACGCCGTTTGTGTAACATATGCAAGCGGCGTAATTGGTTACACAAATGGCGTAACGCTGCAGAACGTGACGGGCGGGCTGTCGATCACCCGGATGTCCCGCCCAGCGTTCCGGCAGCAGAACACCGCTGGCTACACAGTTGCTTGGATTTTAAAAGGCGCTTACTTTCATGTTGGAATATAATCTAAGAGCGCCATCCTAAACTGCGCTGGAATAGCGAGGCTGATGGGCCTGCACTAAACCCAGCACAGCTTCAGAGAGCTGAGGAACCTCCCTGGGGCAAGGGCATGTTCGCATCTCCCATGTAAACGGGTTGCTGGAATTCTTTGGGCCAACAGATCCAGAAAACAGATATCAGACACAGGTAATCCGAGATTTCAGGCAGGACGCCTGCAAACACAGGTGCATTGTTCGGAAGAACGAGGGTTTATTGAATTACCGACTCATAGAGGAAGGAGAAATGGAAAAGCTAGTTCCAAACATGATATTTATACCCTGGCAGAAAGCCAGGCTTAATTAGCACTCCGACTTCGTCCCACGCAGCATGAATCAGCAAGAGGCATGTCCTCATGGTATTCTTCCTCAATGCGCTGCCTCCTCCCTAAGAGATCAGAGAACCCACCCACCCCAAGAGGCCCACACTACAAAGAACTCATGTGTGTAGAAGGTCACGCATAACTGAGGTTGCTTTAAACTTGTTGACTGCGACACAATGTTAATTGAAGAGTTTGCCTCTGCAAAGTAATCAAAGCGCTCTCTCTGCAACCAGCCATTTTGCTGAATTGTTGCCATCTATCTTGCTAAAAGCCACAGCCGGGCTGGTGCGCCCTTTTTGGTTTTGCTTTCTTAGTTCTGTATTGCATTGGAGTTTGTTCCTCCCCAGGATTCTTCTGCATTGCACAAACTGCATTTTGACCACACACAAACCCTTCTGCACTTCTCTGAGGTCCCTTTTCCCGAAGGGTACAATCCTAACCAACCTTTCAGCACCAGGGGAAGGGCAATGCAACTCTGAGATAAGGGAACGTTCCCTTACCTTGAGGAGGCCCCCATGACTGCCCCCCCTCATTGCAGGATGCTGAACATGCCCCATTGGCACTGCTATGTCAGTGCTGGAATGTTGGTTAGGATTGAGCCCTAAGGAGACCACACTCCAGGTGCCATTTTTGGACACAAACTCTTAAGTTGCAGTGTCATAGCTAAGGAAGGTGTAGGGGAAAATTGCACCGGGAAACAAGCTTTAGGGGGCCACAAGATGAGCATTAGTGGCCAAAATCGTGAAAACCTTGGTGTCACGTTCCCCAGGCGCCCTGGCCATCCCTCTCCAGTCAGGGAGTGGGGCCACGAATGGATCGCCAGAGGACATGGTGAGCAGACCTGTGGGACGGGACAGATCCGAGACAAGACAGAGGACAACAGCTTTTATTCTATAACAGTATAACAACATAGGAGCCACTCACTTCTCAGCATGGAGGGGCTAAGGATTCCCCGCCGCGATGGACCTCCCTCTCTCCGGAAGGGCACTGCCCAATTCTAAAGGAACCCCAAACAAAACCCGAGCCTTAGGGTGGCAGACTCCTCATCTGGGGGAGACAGGAGAGGATGGAACCCCCATTCGCAAACCAAAAAGTCCTTCGCACAACAGAAAGTCCAAGCCTGGCCGGGCGAAAGTTCAAACAGTCAGGAAGGGGCGTTAGCCCCATTCATGGTCTGCCATCCGTCCAGCTCCACAGCCCCCCCCCCAGGTGGTCTTTCCCTCCGGGGTTCAGTTGTTCAACAACTTGATATGCACTGCATATGACTGCTTGATATGCGCTGTGTTCATAGGGTGGAGCGACAGCAGTTGCGAGCTGGATGGCCATCTCACCTGGAGATCCCAGCCATTTCCTTGCTGGGAGGTGTCTCCTGGGGTGGGCCTCCCCACTCCCTTTTGGGATCCGCCTGCCTTCCCCCTTCATGCGTCACGGAAACATGGTCCATTCGCTGCCCAGGAAAGCTGCCCCTCCCCTCCCAGGGCTCCACCCCTTTATTCCCGGTTGGAGGGCGGGATCTGGAGCTGATTGCCCACATCCTGGCTGATTCTCTTCCCTCGGCCCCACATCACTCGCTCACGCAGAATCCCACATCACCCCACACTTCGCACGTACAAATAGTGCCATCGGGTTATACTGTATATCTTCGGAAAGGTAATTTAACGCAGAAATGGAACTATATTGGAATATCTGTATTCTACCAAACATTATGGCCAATTAAACAGAAAACATTTTATTTATATAATAAATAATAATAATACTTAGTATTTATATACTGCCTTTCTAGGTCATTAGATTGCTCTTTAGACTTTATTATTCAAGGCGGTTTACATAGGCAGGCATTTCTAAACCCAAAGGGTTTTTACATTCACAAATAGTTCTAATCTTACAAGAACTGATACATTCAGATGACACTTTCAAGTCCAGCCTTCCTTTCTAGCCGCACGACTGCCTCCCTGCCAGTTGATAAACGGCCTCTTGCTCTCACCAAGAACAGCTGGTCCAACACAACTCCCCTCTCACAGGCAGCCAGACAACAGTTCAAAACTTATTAGCCACATTCTCGAGGTCTGCTGCTCACGGAAACTTCTGGTGTTCTCAAACAGGTGACCTTCGGATCTTATCTTATCTTCGGGCATGACTGTGGCTTTTACCCTCTCAGCTAGACATCCTGCCCACTTACTTTACTAAAATTTAATTTACTGAATTAAATTTGATTTTGCGGTGAAGGGGAAGGGGCTACAAAATCTTCTTTGACCCCCACGTGGCAGATGATTTAGCTATGACACTGGGTAGTTTAGACCCTATGCCATATGGGAACAGACTAGTGAATCTGGATTGAAACTATTCACAGACTGACATGGATCGTCATGCAGGGTTCAGGTCGTATACAACAATATGTGTCATCATGAGAAGAAAGGAGAAAAAGACATCACTTTCTAATCATCAGTATATGATGTTTTGGCTAATGAGGTTTGGTTATAGCTACCGTTGTCATGGGAGGCCAAACCTACACAGGTTTATCCAGAGCTTGGCTATTTCCAGAATGTGCTGGAACAGCCCATTTGTAGCCTACAGGATAGTCACATAATGAGTTACAGGTTACATTTTTCATTTGAAGTCTCCTGCTCCTTACTAAGAGCTTTTTAGAAACGACAACCAACAGCTAAACCTTGGATGAAGTCATGACAGAATGATTTAGGAGTGCATTAGTCCGATAACCTATTTATTAGGATTAGAACCCTTTGGCCATACTATTAAAAAAAAAGATGTTCCTTGGAATACATTTAAAAATTAACTTTGATCAAGTCTCATGATTCATCATTTGCAAAGAGCAATATAATTGTGAGAGATGGACAGCCTTCATTCAAGAAACCTGTCAACTGATAAACGTCGACACAATTTATGATACACACACGCACAACTTTAGGGGTTGATTATGAAGAACGAAGTAAGCTTGTTACCTTGCCTTTTCCATTGTGCCCTTTCCCACACACATGGTATCAGCAGAGGGAGAATGGTATCAAGTCTGCTGGCACCCAAATGTTCAGCATGTATAAAGCCCTACATGCATACAGCTATAAAAAGGTTTCCCCAAAACCAAATGGTCTAGTCGTAACCGACTGTAAGGGGAGGTGCTCATCTCCGTTTCTAAGCCTGTAGAGCCGGCGTTTGTCTGAGGACAAGCTTCTGTGGTCATGTGGCCAGCGTGATTATACGCCATAGCGCACGGAACGCCGTTACCTTCCCACCGAAGTAGTCCCTATTTATCTACTCTCATTTTTACATGTTTTCGAACTGCTAGGTCGGCAGGAGCTGGGACAAGCAACAGGAGCTCACTCCGTTGTGTGGTCTTGAACTCGCAACCTTCCGGTTGGAAAGCCCAGCAGAACAGCGGTTAAACCCGAAGCACCACCACGTCCCTATACATGCACTCAACAGCCAGAAGTGTGGCCACTGCAGCTGTTAAACATTACGTGTATGCATGTGTAAGAGACACACAAACACATAAAAATAGGGTTCCCTTACCTTGCAGCATAGAACAATATGCCTAGCGGGTAACTGATCTGTGGAACCCCTTGCCACAGGAGGTGATGATGGCCTCTGGCCTAGGTGCCTTTAAAAGGGGATTCGACAGATTTCTGGAGGAAAAGTCCATCGTGGGCTATAGGACATGATGGGTGGTGCAACCTCCTTACATTAGAAGTAGGCTACTTCAGAATGCCAGGTGCAAGGGAGTGACAAGAGGATACAGGCACTTCGTTGTCTCGTGTGCTCCCTAGGGGATCTGGTAGACCACTGTGAGATACAGGAAGCTGGACTAGACGGGCCTTTGGCCTGATCCAGCAGGGCTCTTCTTATGTTCTTATGTTAACAATGGTTATTGTTGCACCAACTGGGCATCCATCATTGCCTTATTATAATGAATTGTTTTATCGACTAACTATTTTGCAAAGTCTGGAGAAAAGTGTTGACCTTTTGCATTAGATGTGCTATCATTAACTACAGACAACAGCAGTAATGGGATTTTTAAAAAATCTAATAAAACAAGTGTTGAACCACCAAGGTCTTAGATCTAACTAGGGTAGATTTTTTTTAAAAAAAACGTGATCTAAAAAGAATTATTACTTTACTCACTAACTAGTAATATTTTATTTATTGCAAAAAAGCTATGATCAATTCCTCATAATGAGGCAGCCCTAATGAACAGCCTCAAGGCTTGAGGGACTTAGAGCCCAATCCCATCCAAATTTCCAGGACCGCTGTAGTCGAAATGCATCCTCAAGGTAAGGTAACAAGTGTTCCCCTATTGCACCAGTGCTGTGCTGGAAAGCTGGATAGGATTTGGCTCTTAGTTATTTAACCCAGCCTTCCCCTGCCCCCCACTATGTCACTGACGGACTTGGACAAAACAATGTATACACATACACATGCACACACACCAGAAAAAAAGATGCTCAAACATTTATCTCCTTTGCAAACTGCAGGAGCTCATCTGTTTGCAGCTATCCTGAAAACTGCAGGAGCTCATCTGTTTGCAGCTATCCTGAAAACTGCAGGAAGTCAGCAGTTTGCAGGCCAGTTCTCAGCTACCTAATTTCTGAGTATCTTCAGAGCTTGAGGCTATCAGTGACCCGATCGTTCCTTCACTCTGTTTCCCCTGGAGGCTCTTCAGGACCCACCAGAAAGTGGGTTGTGACCCACAGTTTGAAAAATGCTGTCTTAGAGAATAATATCCCTAGAAGATGAATTAAGCTAGGACAGCAACATATAGGAAACAATACAATACTTGGCCTGCTATTTTACATCACAGGCACTGAGTGCTGTTTTCTAAACAGAGCAGCTGTCAATACAAGGAGCACATGAACAACATTGCAAGAACGATGCTCACTTAGCTGTGCTGCAATGTCAGCTGGCAGCTGTTTCAGTGACAATTACCCAAATGAATAAGAATTTTCCACTGAAAACGGTGCAGATGTTTTTGTAAGCACAGTTTTCGCACAAATATCTGCCTTGGCAAAAACTCCCACACCCTTGGAAATTCTTGCCTCCTTTTTTCAAATGGTTCCTGGGACAATAAATTATAAAGAACCGCACTTTATTTATTTGAAGAATTTATACCCCGCCCTTCCCATGCTGAAGCAAATGCCCAAGGTGGCTTACAGAGAACAAGCAAAGCACAATGTAACTACTTTTCTTTTGACTGTCAACCTGGAAGTTTTTGTTTTGGTTTTAAATTAATTATTTTCCCATCTGCCTTTCAAGCCATTTGTTTTCGCGGATTATATCCCGAGGAAGCTCATCGGGACTAGCTAATTGAAATTAATGGGGCTTGCGTTAGCCACAACCTCGCTTGTCTCATTGATTCCAATGGCACTCAGTCAAAACTAACTGTCTCCCAACACCTTTAAGAGCATCACAATTTTCATTTCAGGGCTTCTACTTGGAAGTCTAGCAATGTATGGCTGTGAGAGCTGGACCATAAGAAAGGCAGAGCGCCGAAGAATAGATGCTTTCGAATTATGGTGCTGGAGAAGACTCTTGAGAGTCCCCTGGACTGCAAGGAGATCAAATCCATCAATCCTACAGGAAGTCAAGCCTGACTGCTCCCTGGAAGGACAAATACTGCAGCTGAAGCTCAAGTACTTTGGCCACCTCATGAGAAGAGAGGACTCTTTAGAAAAGACCCTCATGCTGGGAAAGATTGAAGGCAAAAAGAGAAGGGGGCAGCAGAGGATGAGATGGTTAGATAGTGTCACCGAAGCGATGAACATGAAATTGGGCGAACTCCGGAAGCTAGTGGAGGACAGGGAGGCCTGGCGTGCTGTGGTCCATGGGGTCGCGAAGAGTCGGACACGACTTAGCGACTGAACAATAACTTGGAAGTCATTCTTAAAAATCAATGACCAATAAGTAGAGTGTAAGACACTATTATTGATTTTTCTTTCCTACGGACATATTCAGCCCTCTTCATGGCCTGTAAGTTTATCTTACTTAAAGTATTTGGACTCTACCCTACAACCAACAAGTTTCCCAAACGATCTTGCTGTTGTTGTTCAGTCGCTAAGTCGTGTCCGTGTCAGACTCTTCGTGACCCCATGGACCACAGCACGCCAGGCCTCCATGTCCTCCACTAGCTTCCGGAGTTCGCCTAATTTCATGTTCATCGCTTCGGTGACACTATCTAACCATCTCATATTACTTAAATGCTTGTTGTGTTGTTCAGTTGCTAACACCACAAAAACCTGGTGGGGGCTTACGCATGGAGCTCAGACAGCTGCCTAATATGGAGTCAGACCATCGGGCCACCCAGTATCCAACAGCGTTGGTATCACTGACTGATGGTGGATCTCAGGGTTGTACTTTTTCCTTTTCACATTTTTGTCCTGCCCTTCCTCCAAGGACTGTGCGTCACTCTTCCCCTCCTTACAGCAACCCTGAGAGATATGTGAAGCTGAGAGTGACTGGCCCAAGATCATCCAGGAAGCTTCACGGCTGAGCAGGGATTCGAACCCACTCCCAACCCACTACACCACCCTAGCCAGGATTTTCTCTCTGCCCTGCCTTGGAGATGCCTGGGATGGAAGCTGGGCTCTTCTGCATGCAAAACCATGAAGTGAGATGCTTCTCAGCAGAGGCATGGTAGAGTAATGCCAGCACACGTAATAACCACATGTTTCAGGTTCAAACATGACAACAGCAACATGGAAAGCAGCAACCCATGAAGAAGCAACGACCACCGTAGCCAGAGGAGAGCAGTTAAGTATTGCAGGCACCTCAATGCACAGTGTAAATTGAGGCATTGCTGCATATGCTGGGCTGCAAAAATTGAATATTCTGAACACCTTGTATTCAAAAGCTAACTGGCACCAGTGCAGCTGCCAGAGAATTAATCAAAGGAGTAGGAGACATAGCCAGACAGTGACCCCCCACTTTCAGTCAATATGTTTCTTTTTGTCTACTTGTCTCTAATCCTCAAGTTTTTTTAAAAAAAAAAACAAAGCTATGAAGAGTCTATATCTGTATTTTTCTCAAGTGGATTCCCAATAACAATCAGCTACTCCAAAACTACGTGGCCAGCACCAGAGACCTGTTATATTAATGGCTTTCCTGAAACGAATCCAACACCGAAATTACTCTGATTATCTCTCTTTTGTAAAACTGGCCCCAAAGAAGCTTTTAGCATAGATCCCGTTGCGATTTCAAGTACTGCTTCACTGTGCCTTGGCTCTAAGGTCACTGAGAAGGAAATTTACTATTTGATCTGGAATCAAATATTCTGACCGGTCAAATGTTTATGGACAGCAAACTTTCATCATAAAACTAAAACCTGAATATTCATCCTGTTAAATCGGTGTTTCTCAAACTGTAGCTCAGAATCCACTAGGAGGGTCTTGAGCCAATTTCAGACAGGTTCCCATCCATTTTAAAATATATTTTAATATATTAGATGTGATGCTACCATCCTACCCTCACAACCATGGTATGTGACTACATTTGGGGAAATGTCACAGATATGTACTTTTAACAGGCTATTATCAGCGATGGGATCTGCAAATTGAGAAGGGGAATGCTGGGCGGGACTTACGCGGGACTTCCACGTGATTGGCTGCCCATCCGCAGCGTTCCGCGGCTGCCCTGGCCTCGCCCCACCGCTGCTCGCCCAGGCACCCAGCGCGCCCCCCCGCCCGTCCTCCGTGGCGAGCAGGAGCCCCCCCGAGGCCAGGGCAACCGCGGAACACTGTGGACGGGCTGCCAATCATGTGTAAGTCCCGCCTAAGTCCCGCCCAGCGTTCTCCTTCTCAATCTGCAGATCCCATCGCTGGCTATTATGTGTCTGCAGACCCACATTATCCACAGGGTTCCAGTTCCAGGAATCCCTGCAGAAAAAGAAAAACCGCAGATGTTGAAATACAGAGTTTTTGGGCCCATCCTAGCCTCTGAACCTGGAGCCCAGGGTGAGTCCGGAGGCTCTTCTGAGCCTTGCAGAGGCCACGCGCGCCTGGCCACGGACCCTCCAAGTGCCTCAGAGGGTTAAAAGAAAAAATGCCACGTCTAGTTTTTCCCTTTACTGTGAAGTGACCTCCTAACCTGTGTTAGATACAGTACAGGCCACTGTGGCCCCAGATTAGTAAAAGGAAGCTGAAATAAGACTTTCTCCAAGAGAAGCTGCACTTCTACAAGAAAAAGAGCCTGAAAGCACTGGGCTCTTGCTAACTGGGCAAGAGGCACTTTGTCAAGTGGTGTCCTCTTATATTTAGCAGTGGGAGAGCAATTGTCCCTCTTCACCCCGGCACAGTGTCTTTCTCGTGGCTGTTGCTGGTGGAGTTCTCCATTCTTTTAGATTGTGAGCCCTTTTGGGACAGGGAGCCATTTAGCTTTAATGTTATTATTTGCCTGTAAACCGCTTTACCGATTGATTGATTGATTGATTGATTGATTGATTGATTGATTGATTGAT
>JAJKFI010000009.1:24950916-24987812 GCA_029204185.1 Lerista edwardsae
GATTGATTGATTGATTGATTGATTGATTGATTGATTGATTGATTGATTGATTGATTGATTGATTGATTGATTGAAAGCGCAATCCTGACCTGGAGTTAGGCTGGCACAGTTAGGCCAGCAAAGTTTGGCCAGCACAAGGAACATCATAAAGTATGTTCGGACCACTCTCAGAGTCAGAGGCCAGCACACAGTCATGCTTCATCCTCCCTGACTGAGTGGCCCAAACATGTTTTATAGTGGCTTTGTGCCAGCCAAGCATTGCTGGCCTCACTCCAGGTTAGGATTGCGTTCTGAGAATTACACGGATTGGCTCCTTCGGAGTGAATTCACAATGTCGGAAAATCTATGTCATTTGATGATGCAGCTTTTATAGTTCTACAACAAATGTTCTACATTTGTTGTAGAACTATAAAAGCTGCATCATCAAATGACATAGATTTTGTATTGTTTACTAATGTTGGGCCAATTCTTTTTAGGGGCGGGGGAAATTGCCACTTTCATCCTTAACACCAAGCAGGAATACAGTGGCGTGGCCTTCAATCCCAGCACAATAGACTTCAGCTTTGCAATGCAAACGCAGAAGTAATCTGTTCAAAACCAACCGCGTGTCAAGCGCTGGCATCTGTAAGCACACGAGCGGACAATGCGCCGTTTCGGAATAGGCACGCTGTCATATCTGCCGCTCACGAAACTATGGGAAACGCTTGCCAGAGAGCAGGGGATTAGGTTTCCCTAGTAGATTCCTTCTGTTCATCCACTATTGAGCTCAGTAATGCAGGCAGGCTGGGAAATCAATAGTTTCCTGTTTGCTCCTCTTTAAGCAAAGCACAATGGTGTTTATTAAAGGGGCTCAAGGGCTGCTGTCAGAATAAAGCTGAAGGGACTTAGAGGCCATTGATCAAGCAGAATGTCAGGCACACCAGGGGCTCCAGAACAATCCAACACAGCCCCTCCTTTAAATGGAATCTCCAAACCATAACAGGTGGGGAAAAAAATTCTACCAACCTGGAAAGAAACAGAAGCAACAAGAGGAGTGAAACGGGCTGACACTGGGGGATAGAAAGTGCTCGGATCAAACTTGCCTCAGTCACGAGCTCATGAGATGGCCTTGTGCTGGCTAGCATCTCTTAGGGGGGGTGGGGGATAGAAGGCTAAGCCGATGTCAGAGGAGAAAAATAGAGAGAACCCCCAAAATGTGAAAAGCTCTTTACTATACAACTATACAGGCAGATAACAAGACATCGCAAGATGCTGGGATAATAGCAGCAAGGAAAACCACAAAAATTGGGTGCTTGGCACTGCAAAAAAATGCAAGGTCTAATCTCTGGCACTTCCAGCAGAAGGATCTCAGGTAGGAATACCGGGAAAGGGCTGTGCCTAAGACTCTGTAGGGTGGTAGCCAGCTAGGCAGGATTGGGTTCAAGGAACCAATGCTTTGGGTGATTCATAGCTGGGGCATGATCAGCCGCCGGCATGATCAGGGAACCCTCCAAAAGTGTTGTTTGGGCCACTCTCGGAGTCAGAGAGTGCGCCATCCTCCCTGACTCCAAGAGTGGTCCAAACCTGCTTTACGGTGTCCCTTGTGCCAGCCAAACTTTGCTGGCCTAACCGTGCCAGGCTAACTCCGGATTAGGATTGCACCCTTAGCCTTTTCTTCTTAGTTCTCTGAGTTTTCCTCTGATTATTGAGGGTTTATTTAAAGTTTAATGCTGTCCTTTTTTATTTGTGGTCTTTTTTATTTTGTAGGATTTTTACTGTGATTTTATGAATTATATAAGGTAGCTTGGGTGCCTTGTAAGGTGAGTATAAATAGTTAAAATTCTGCATGTGAATTCATCCGTCTGTCCGTCCATTAGGTGGACTTTAAAGTTGGTTTTCTCAAATATATCAGCCCCACATGCCGCACTATGCACTGTTGTTGAAATGAAGGGAGCTTCAAAATTAGTTTATAGTACTATGGCGGCGAGGGGGGGGGCTAGTCAATGTCAGCTAGTCAATGAGCTAGCGCAACCCCCTTGAATGAATCTAAGTAACTCTTTGGATCTCTGCCAATATAATTTACATTTTTTCCAAGTGTTAAGAAAAGCTCTTTTACAGGATTTCCATTCCCATCTCCAAAAGAATCATTATTGCTCTGACAATCCTTTTTAGGGGGATTTTTTAAAAGCCGCAGGAAAACATGAAGTTCAATAAACTTCCTATTAAATCCCCTAGTAGGTGGGCACCAAGGCCCTTGTGAAGAGAAAATGTTTCTGGGGAGAGGGGAAAAAAAATCCACTATGTAATTCATGGGAAAGTAGGAGAGCTGTCAAAGATTAGCTTTGGCGAGTGTAGCTAAATGGTCTAACAAGTTACCCACAACTGCAGACAGATGCACATTTACAGAGGGAGTGGTGTACATTTCACATCCCCAGCAAAAGACAGATATGACTTTTTGTTAGATGGGTTCTCTTTTTTTCCCTTTGGACATTCTCAAGAAAACCAGAACGACAGAAAATACTTCACGAAAGTGCCGGCTAAACCACAACGTCTACAGTACAGCTGTAAACATATAGAAAATTACCAGTGGGCCAAAAACATCTGACCCAAACACTGTTATTATCGCCATTATTCATTCGCACTCCCAATCTCTTCCTGAGCATAAAGCAGGCTTATGTGATTTTTTTTAAGCATTAGTATCCTCAAGAAACCATACCTATTAGGAAGTCAAAAGTTTCCACTTTAATTGCAAGCAAAAGTCACGGTGACCTTTAAATGACCAACTGTACAGAGTTTGGTTATGAGTTACACAGCTGGACACCTTAGGTTCTCAAACTTTTTAGCACTGGGACCCACTTTTTAGAGTGGCAATCTGTCCGGGACCCACCAGAAGTGATGTCATGGCCGGAAGTGCCATCATTGTGACGCCAGAGCCTGCTGCTCTCCTGAAAATACTGTACAGCAATACATTAGGCAATTTCTCAGCCATTTTCTCACCGCAAAGTGAATCAGAAAGAAAAAAAAGCCTATTTACAACCCTGACACAAGCAAAACCACACAGGCCTCCCCCTGTCCAGCATCCCATCTCCCCATGTTTTCAATATGGCTGCTCTAGGTGCTTCGCAAACCCCCTGAAATTAGCTCATGACCCACAGTTTGGGAAATCACTGCCTTCAGGGGAACCTTGATTAGGACCAATTGGTGAAACCAGTGGTCTTCAACCTTTTTCATGCTTTGACACCCCCCCCCCGAATGAATGAATGAATGAATGAATGAATGATTAGACTGGGGATCCACCACTGATCCTCCCTCCCTCCTGGGATCCAATTATATTGTGGAGGAAACAATTTGTTCACATCCTATGTAATGGCAAGGTTCAGACACTCTGGCACAGAACTGGCACAGACCTGCACAGGGCTACTAATGTCTTCCCTTACTGCTCCAGGCTGGCCTGGACCCCAGCTGATCCACAGCATGCAATGGATGCTGTGTTGGCTGTGCTGCATGCTGTGGGCCAGCAGGATTGGGCCATTAGACATTGCTAACTTTCTTTGGGTAGAACTCTTTGTCTTTAAATTGTACCAAGACTCCCTGCTAGTTTTGCAGGGGCTTCCCCTCCCCCTCCCTATACCCTGCCTTTTATTAGTCTTGCTAACAGTTCGCTCTATTTGTATTCATAGCCTTTTTACTCTGCAGGAAACTTAAAACATGATTAATTGGAAAGCGCAACGCCTAAACTACACCGCATTCTTTACTAATGGCTGCACTTAAAAGTTCAGAGAATGCACTTCCAATAAGTGATGCTGTTACTTTTATGTAATATAATGGAAGAATTTATTCCACCTATTTTTACAACACTCTTATTCCACCGTAGTTTTCCCACAATGGGACACATTTCACGAATAAATGGGGTGCCCAGGCACTTTTGCTGCACAAATCAGCTAAGCAGCAAGAAAACTTATTTGAATATTCTTTTTCCAAATATTATTGTTGCTTGTTTCTTTCTCTGATCCTAATTTACAGGGGGCTGGATTTTCTGGATATCGCCTCTCACTTAGCAAGCTGGAATTTGCCTTCCAGTTTCTAGCAGCACAATTCGACGCACGTCTACTCAGAAGTATGTCCAGTAGCATCCAGACACGGGGGTGTGGCACTAAATTTTGAATGGCGCCATAACGCACCATATAAACTGTCCCACCCCATTGAAGCCATTCTGGGTAGCGAGAGCAACATGAAGGAGACATGAAAATAAGGGAAGATGGGATGATGGAAAGGAGGAGGACTGTGTGGTCATTTTGCTTGTATCAAGGTTGTAAATAGGCTTTTTTCTTTCTGATTCACTTTGCGGTTAGAAAATGACTGAGAAATTGCCTAATGTATTGCTGTACAGTATTTTCAGGAAAGCAGCAGGCTCTGGCATCACTATGATGGCACTTCCGGCCATGACATCACTTCTGGTGAGTCCCGGACAGATTGCCACTCTAAAAAGTGGGTCCCAGTGCTATAAAGTTTGAGAACCTAAGGTGTCCGGCTGTGTAACTCATAACCAAACTCAGGTTGTGGATAGAATTCTAATGCCCTTCAAAAACAGTATTTTTTTCCCCTTTAGATTCCCTTCTAAGCGTCTGCTCTTTCCATTTACTGCAGGATACAACAAAGGTTTGCATGTTACGCAGTGGCGTTTCTACAGGGATGGCAAAGCTCTAAGTGTTGCAAGAAGCCTTACCCTGTCATGTAAATCCCTCCTCTCCCTTGCGGCTGTAGCCAGTAAGCAATGCCAAGATGTTGCTTTTCCCTGTAAGGATTGGCTAAAACGGTGCAGGAGAGGAGTGATTTCCACTGCAAGGTAAGGCTTCTTGCAAAACTTAGAGCTTTGCCATCCCTGTAGAAATGCCTCTGATGTTACGGCCTTCTCAAGTATGCCACAATGAAGCTCAGCTTTCCCTTCCTTGTCCACAGAACTGTTTCCTTTCCTGCCCACACAGTGAAATCCCAGGCATGTTTACTCAGAGGCCAGACCCACTGAGCTCAATGGCACTTGATCTCCAGCAAGCGTACATAGGATTTTGCTGGCAGCCTTCTTCATGGTCTTGAAAATCAGAAGTGTTCTCACAGGTGTGCATTCCATGACACAAGAGCCAACCAATTAGCAATTACAGCTCTGCAGGTGATGCGCATGGTTTGGGCAGATGGCAGCATATTAGGTGGAAATCGAAATTTTAACAGCCAAGTGTCATATCCACTAAGCGTAACATTGCACCATGAAGCAGACATTGAATCAGCTGAAAGAGTTTCCATAGGGTGATCTGAAAGTGAGTCTGTGATCAACCATCATTCACTGCATTTCTATAGCACTTTAAAATGTTCACAGCATTACGCATCACTCTTTATACCTCTTCATAACTACCCAGAGAGATGGACCAGTACTGTGTCTCCCCAGAATGCTGATGTGGTGGCTGAAAATACTCACACAGCTGCCGCGGAGAAAGGTCCATCATATTTGTTGGGAAAAGCAAAGAGGCGCTGAACTCCAACTTACAGTTCAAAGGGGCACGTTCACTGAGAGAGGGACTGACTTTTTGCTCATTTTCACATTTCATTGACATGTTCCACAGGAAGACTTTGAACACGGTTTAGAAAGGTGTTCCAGAAAGCACAACAATTTCCCAGAACAGACTTATGGCTCTGTATTTTATTTATTAAAACCATTTCTAGCCTGACTTTTTGTCAGAAAACCTCCCAAGGTTAAAAAAAAAAAAAGCCATGAGGAAAAAAATAGGAATAAAATATAGCTCACCATACACAACTTCACAAGGAGGAAAAAAAAAAGCTCACAAAAAATCCAAGCCCAGAATATAGTGCAGTGATTTTAAACCTTTTTCATCTTGCTCCTGAATGGCAGTCAGGTCAGGTCAATGGCATATAAGGAGGGAACCATTACCACATAGGGCCTATACAGAGGTACCAACAGAATAACTCTCTTCAAAAGCCACAATTCGCTTTGTGGATCCCAGGCTAGTTTCTGCAGTACTCTGGAGAACCACAGTTCATCGTTTGGGAACCACTGCCTTAGAGGAAAAAAATCTGGTGTCTGTGATAATTTAAGAATTGAAATGAATCTGAGCCACAGACATATCCCATCATTTCAACTGAATTACCAAAACTCTGAAAAACCAGACCAGTTTAACTTCAAATTCTTGCATGCTAGCTGGAAATACGGTGATACTGAAAATGCCCGGTGAATTCATTCAACCTGATCATTCTGCATGACTGACAAGCTCAGAAACAAATAAAAAAACTAGAAGGCTTGAACTATACATTTTTTCGTGAGGTAATAAAATAAAGGCAGCAATAGCATACTATTGATCAGAGACATCAGTGGACCAAATCCTGTACTGTGCAAGGATCAATTATAAGTCAAGGCTGGCCTATAAGCAGTAATTAGAAGGGGCTATGTTGTAATGGAATACCTGGAAACAAAGGAACAGATGTTAGACTGCTATATATATATGTGTATACTACATGATTTAATTAGCATCCAGGTTGGTATGCTGAATGCTGAACACAGCCACGGTATCCGTTTAAATTAAAGTTACATGTGCCGCTGAATTAACAACAAAAAGCTAGGACAAAGATGTATTGATGCTTCTGTTATATTATTAACTTCAAATCTGCACTCAATAAACTGAAAACTGAAATTAAACATAATTAAACATAATTAAAGTAACAGTAGTCCTGTTCAGGTATCACATTCCCATTCAATAAAATCATGGTTTGCTGGACTGGGAACAAGCTATGACTTTGAGTCCTCCTTGCTTGTGCATATACAGTTTCATAGAAAACTTGTTAAGTTAAGGATTGTTAAGTCACAGTTAGAGTTTAAACTTGGATTCGCTACAATCCAAGACTGCAAACCAGGATCAAACCATGGTTTGCAATGCTAGTTTGTAGTCAGCATGCCTACACAAACCATAGTTTCCTGGTTTAGCTATCACAGCAATATGGGTCATATCTAGACTTGGACCCAATGAATTTGTATATGGCTAATGCAGATGTATATGGAAGATCTACTGAATTTTAGTCAGGGAATGAAAGGTTTGTCCACTTTCGTTTGTCATAAAAATAAAAATATTCTCATATTGTAAGGAAGTGTTTTAGCATTACACATCTCTCAAATTGTATGTGCAAATTTGTAAATGTTCATATTTGCATAACCTAAACAAATTTGTTCCTGAACACCTGATCTCCATAACTCCTTAAGTATACATAGAAGCAGCTTACATTGGAGTCGAACCTCTTGTGGAGGAGGAAGAGTCCATTTGGTTGAAAAATGGACACTGGACCACAGACTAGTTAACAAAATCACTTCTGATCCCCAGCTTGCATGTCTGGAGAAGACACTAGCCCTTAAGAATAAAGAAACTGGCCACATCCCTGCTTGGTATCATAAACTGCACATTCTGGCTTTATCATAAAGTTTAACCAGGAATAAAATCCAATCTTCAGTCTCAAGTTCTTACTATTTCAGAAACAAGGCAGACACTATTAGGGCGCAATCCTAACCAACTTTTCAGCACTGGGGCAATGGCAATGCAGCTCTGAGGTGGCGGAACAAACATTCCCTTACTTTGAGGAGACCTCTGTGACGACTACTCCACTGCAGAATGCAGAACATGCCCCATTGGCACAGCTATGTCAGTGCTGGAAAGCGGGTTAGGATTGTGCCCTTAGTAAAATAACACATACAGCACAATCCTGTGCATGTCTACTCAGAACTAATGGATCTTTGCATTAATGGATCTTTGTGTGTATGGGATTGCAGCCTTTACAGAAGGGGCAGCCAACCTTTCAACTTGAGAACTCCTGGACCTTGTTAGAGAGAATTTCAGCAGGTTCAGCTTGTCATCTCACAGCTTGTTATCTCCGCTCCCTCCTCTGCACAATTGTTAAAGGTCCAGTAGCTCGAAAGTTGAAAGGTTGGCCACTCCTGCTTCATGGAGTATCTCTTACACTTAAGACTGAGTTGGCTTCCAAACAAACATTAATTCCAGTCCATTTTAGCACATTAGGTTTCATTTTACCTGCTTTGCATCAATCAAACATAACCCTGATCAAATAAAATGGACTGGAATTAATGTTTGTTTGGAGGCCAGTCCATTTTATTTGATCAGGGTTATGTTTGATTGATGCAAAGCAGGTAAAATGAAACCTTTTGGTGGTCCAAAATCCTGGATCAGCTCCTATACAGCTTTTTTTTTCTAAAACAGACATGGAAACAGCATCTGTTCTAAACATAAATTTGTTAGATAATCTTAAAACACACACACACACACACACACACACAGAGAGAGAGAGAGAGAGAGAGAGAGAGAGAGAGCATTATATTCAAAAAGAGGAGGCTAATTAAATGCTAAATTGCACAAAGAGAAACAGAAAGTGGCCCAAGAGGATATAATAGGAAAAGAAGTTCTCCTGAAACAGAGGCAAAGACTGCAGTTATGCCCTCTAGTGGGCAAAGACCAGTAAACAACACTCCAGGTACAGTATTTCTCTATCAGCCTTGTTTCATTTGACCCGCATGAAAAATTCAGTACAGGTTAAACCACAACATGATAGACAAGCGAATTCAATCTCAAACAGGGAACAGCTCTAGATTAGGGGGAGGGAAGATGCTATACTAAACCATGGGGGAGGGGAGAAGCTATAGTAAACCATGATTTAGGACTAAGTAACATCAGGGACTATCTCCACATTGCATGCCAACATGGGGAACAGTCAGGGCTGTATTGCCCATTAGGCTGACTAGGCTGAAGTCTAGGGGCCCTCGGGAACTAGGGCCCATCAATTTGGCACTGTTACCTGCACTCTGAGGTTGGAGCACAAGCAGTGAATTAGATCAGCTAACGACTCGGGGGAACGCTGGGCGGGCAGCAGGAAGGATGGGCGGGACTTCCGGGTGATTGACAGCCCGTCTGTCCGGGTCTGCCGCCTGCCCGCCCGCCCGCCACACAGGCTGCCCTGGCCTTGGAGGGGGCGCCCACTCGCCAGGGGGGACAGGTGGGGGCCCCCGGGTGCGCAGTGGCGGGGCGTGCCACCTGGGGGCAGCCCGTGCGGCAGGCGGGCGGGCAGCGGACCTGGACAGACGGGCTGTCAATCACCCGGAAGTCCCACCCAGCCTTCCTGCTGCCCACCCAGAGTTCCCGAGTTGTTAGCTGATCCCATCACTGAGCACAGGGCCCAAGCCAGGTCCTATCACTCACGGCAGACAGCCGCAAGCTGCACGTCCCAGCCGCAGGGAGCAAAGCTGTGGCAATGCAGAGCTCCTGTGAGGGCCCAGCCTGCCCCGGCCCAATAGCACCTGGGGATGGTTGCACTGCAGCGGGTCACTGGCACTACCCCAACACAGGACGGGGCCCTCAGTTTCAATGGTTCGTTATCTGCAAATTCGCCATCCACGAGGATTTCCAGGAACCGAACCCTAGTGGATAATGAGGATTGGCTATATATCATAGAATCACAGAGTTGGAAGGGACCTACAAGGCCATCTAGTCCAACCCCCTGCCTATAACAGGAAATCCTCCTAGAGTAGTGATGGCGAACCTATGACACGCGCGTCAAAGCTGACACATTACATCACAATGTTTGGGGTGACACACCAGCATTCACCAATGCATGACAAAAACTTAGTTTGTTTTACTCATTTTTCATTTTTGTAATTATTTGATGCTTATATAATCCATAGCGCCACACATGATTAGACTGTATTTTTTTGTTTAAATAAATGAATATAAAGAATGGTTTCTCTTCTGTTTGGGTGGGGGGTTGACACACCAGCAGAGTCAAGTTAAGCATTTTCCTAAATGTTGACACACCAAGCCCAAAAGGTTCGCCATCACTGTCCTAGAGCAACTCCAGCAAGTGCTTGTCAAGACTCTGCTTGAAGGTCTCCAGTGGGAGAATCCACCACCTCTCTTGGCAATCTAGTCCACTGTCGAACCGCACCTGATCGTCAAGAAATTCTTCCTGATGTCCAGCCGGAATCTCCTCTCTTGCAGTGAACAAGAGTTACTGCCTGAAAAAATTACCCTCCAGAAAAAATCACTGAAATTTTTGGAGACAGGTGTGTTGGTTCCCTGCAGTTGTGTGCAGTGCATTTTCTGCATGCTTCCAGGCAAGGGCTTGATTTTTTAGGGAAACATCTTTTTTTTAAGAGAGCGTTTGGAGTTCCCACTGACTGATTATGAATATTCAGCCCTGATTGCCACCCTCTGAGCGTCAGGAAGCTGTGAAGGAACTAAAAGACATAGAAACGGTTTCGACTGAACACAATATGGTGTTAGAAAGAAAGTGATGAAAATGAAAGCTGTTTCATTGTGACGCCACAAATGTCAGGGCACAGAAAATAGGGATAAAAAAAAAATCCCTGAAAACGAAATACTTACAGGCAGTGGTGGGATTCAAATACATTAACAGCCGGTTCTATGTCCTCCTTTCTTTGTACTGCTTCTTACTGCAGCACTACTTTTTGTATATCAATAAATTAGCAACCGGTTCTGCAGAACTGGTGAGAACTGGCTGAATTTCACCACTGGTTACAGGGCTGCCCTGCTTAGCTCTGTCATTGGGCAGCCCAGTTCTATGCTGGCTGCTAGTGGCTGATGCGGCAGTACTGCGGCACCAAAATGGCCACCACTGTATCCTACAGGGCCAACGAGCCAGCAGGAGGTCTCCTCAGAGTAAGATTCAAGACGCCCATATGGGCTTTCAGGCGCAGGCCTCTGCTGCCATCCAGTAGTGTCAGCCTACCGGTACGCTGGGCGTGTCTTCCGGGTGAGTGGCAGCGCGATCGCTGCGTTCTGTTGCGTAACGGCGAAATCCCGCCCACTGCAGTGGGCGGGCTTTCGCCGTTACGCAACAGAACGCAGCGATCGCGCTGCCACTCACCCGGAAGACACGCCCAGCGTACCGGTAGGCTGACACGTCTGCTGCCATCCCAACCTTGCCCCCCCCAGGCCGGTAGCGCCGTCCCAGGCTGCTCTCCCACAACCCAGTTTCACCTCCTCCCTGCCCTCCCCCCGCCCAGAAATGCCTTCAGTGGGACACTCACTGCTGTGGTCTCCTGTCAGGCCACCAGTTGGCATGGAGGCCCAGTGCCAACTGGCTCCTGCTTCCCTGCTGGCTCCTCTCCCCTCCTGGCTGCCACAACATGCCTGACAGCACATTTCCGACAGCTGTTGCCAGGGTAGCGTTAGGCCACTGGCACTACCCCAGGACAGGACTGGGCCTCAGTTTCAATGCTCTGTCTGTGGAATGGGAAGATCAGCACCCTTTTCACGCACATGCAAAGCGGCCACAAGGATGAAGGAGATCAGGAATGGCCCTCGCACAACTTGACAGTGAAACAATCAAAGCCGTTTCAAAATGTGTCCTATCAAAGTTAGAAAGATCTATTGAGCCCGCAAGGTAAAAAAGATCATTTTACCAAAGCCACGCCCGATGTGAAACTTCTGCATATGCTCATGTATAACGTTGACCTCATTGATAGGTCAAGGGCAAGTTCTAAACCAAAAATCATGGAATTTGATATGAACCTTGGATAAGAGGAAAACTAGGTTTTGGAATTAGGCTGGCACAGTTAGGCCAGCAAAGTTTGGCTGGCATAAGGGACACCATAAAGCACATTTGGACCACTCTCTGAGTCAGAGAGGCCAGCACATAGGCATGTGCCTGACTCCCTGAGTGGTCCAAAGGTGCTTTACAGATGCCCTTGTGCCGGCCAAACTTTGCTGGCCTAACTGTGCTGGCCTAACTCCAGGTTGGGATTGCAACTTTCTGGGTATATGCAATTCTTTGAATTAGATAATTTTGTCTGATTTTATCAGATGCCAGATCCTGACAGATGAAAATGCACCTTATAATTTTACTTTTTTTACTTCTTTTCCATAAATAGGTAGACTGTACAGTTCTTAGAGGTTCGTGGTGGCGCTGCGGGTTAAACCTCTGAGCTGAACTTGTTGACCGGAAGGTTGGCAGTTCAAGACTGTGCGACGGAGTGAGCTCCTGTCGCTTGTCCCAGCTCCTACCAACCTAGCAGTTTGAAAGCATGTAAAAATGCGAGTGGATAAATAGGGACCACTTCAGTGGGAAGGTAACAGCGTTCCGTGCACTACGGCATATAGTCATGCTGGCCACATGACCATGGAAGCTTGTCCTCGGACAAACACCGGCTCTCCGGCTTAGAAACGGAGAGGAGCACCACCCCTTACAGTTGGTCATGACTAGACCATTTGGTCATGGGGGAACCATTACCTTTTTAATTTTTTTACAGTTCTTAGGTAACAATTACTGGTAGGTCATTTGTCAGGATCTCAAAACTTGCCCTTGACATATCAATTAAGTCTTCTGATACACGAGTGTATATGGTATATTATATACGGTATGTGAAATTCTTTTTGCAACTCCTCTTAGAAGATTTTTGCAACTCCTCTTATTCTGGAGCTCTCGATTATTTATTACATTGACCTACTCGCTCATTTTATTTTATTTTATTGGAGGCTTATATGGGCCTCTCTAACAATCTTTCATCTGAGCACTGCCCTGGCTGAGATCTACTCTTCTTTAACAATGTAACAGCCTCCTCTGCCCCTCAGACCATTCTCTGACCACTTGGCAGGCTGCCTGCAGGCAATTATTCGCTTGGGGGGGGAAAACCTAAGCCTTGACAGCAAGAAAAGGAGACCTTTTGGAAGGGAAGATCTTCCAGATCTGATCAAAGCAACAGACTTAAGAGGCTGCTTCTTCAAATGCTGCAATCCCCCAGCCTCAATAGTCTACTCACAACCAGGTGAAAACTTTAGGGGGAAACAAATCTATCCTAGGGATGCTGTACCAGTCTAAATAGCAGCAATAATTGTGTGCAACCAGGTTATGGGGAAATCATGGGGAGGAGTGGCTTGAGTCCAAGCCGTGAAGTAGTCGGAGTTGGAGCTCCCCCACTCCCAATTATTAAATCCTTGTTTACAGCAGTTTATCTGCTTTTTTTTTTGTTTTATCTACTCCTCTTACCTTTCTGGAAGAGTGCCCAGGTCCTTCCTGAACATTTGCTTCTTTGAAGTTTCTTATTTTATACTAATTTATTCTTACCACCAGCGAGACGGAATGCAACAGTCGCCATCTTCAACAGAACTGTGAGTGGGCATTTTCTCTCTACCGGGCTTTTTTCCAACCTGCTTAATGGGGAAGAAACGGCTTCTTTCTTCGGGCTCAGACTCGGACGTTCCCCTCCCGAACTTTAAGCAGTCTAAGTTGGAGGATTTTTTCCCTCTGCCTAAAAGCCCATCGCCTTCAGTTCTATCATCAAGCCCGGCCACCCCACCCCCCATCGAGCCTTCTGGCTTTGGGTTTGATTCTCCCTTTAAAGGACTGCCAGATGCTTTGCAAGAACCCTGGAATTCCGACGCTGGGGCTCTTCCTGACCAAGGACCAGCTGACTTGTTACTGAAACAATGCTTTTTGATTGCTAGAACTGTACAGCAAACATTCTCCCAACTTAAGCATATTATCACTTTGTTAGAGAGACTGCACCTGGTCCTTGATAAGAGGTTCCCTGCTCTTTTAAAATCCAGCGCTGGATCCATGCCTACTGCTTCTCAGAAAGTGGCCCCCAATCCTCGGCTTGATGATATCTCTGCTCTTCCAGGGAAAAAACCTGCATCCCAGCTAATCTATGAATCCAAGTGTGCAGTAATTACAGTCTCTTCCTTTAGGGGAAAAACTCCAGATTGGTCCCTGAAGTGGAAGACCAAGACTCATTTGGCTACCCTTCTAAAGAAAGCTCCATCGGATATCAACCTAATCAAGATTGAGCGACTGTCCTCTCTCCCGCGACGGGACCGCTTTTTGCTTCATTTCCAGACGCACCACATCCCGGGAATGCTGTTTTCGCAAGCTCGGAACTTAAGCAAAGTCGGCATTTTCCCCCAAAGACTCTTCAGGAACATTGTGGTGGAGAATCTTGTTCCACCTAACTACAAATGTCCTGGCAAGTCGAGGAAAGTGACGAAGGCACCTTCACCACTGCGGACACGCCTTCCTGATCGGAACTCCCTTTCCCCTTCTCCTGTTATGGCCTGCCCAACAACACTTATTCCGGTACCATCTCTGATGGCCTCAAGTGTGAACACCGGCTGCCCTAGCGACCTCTTGTTAGATCCAGTTGATTGCTTGGTCGGTCCTTCCTCGAGCTCTCTTTCCCCATCTAGGAAGTCCATTTTGCCGACTCCCGTTTTAAACGGTGTTCCAAATGTGATTCCTGACTGTGGTAGCCTCTTTGTTCCTATTGTGTCTCCCTCCCTTCCTACCCTAGATGTAGGCCTGTCTCATATACCTTTATCCCCCACCTGTATTGTTGATAAACGCTCGCAAGGCGGCTCCTTTCTTCTCATTGATGCCCAAACCCAATCTGTCCCCCCTGTTAATTTTGATCTAACTTGTGCCACCAAGAAACAATCTGGTGTTTCTGTAAGTGCTTCTTCTCCCTCTCTCTCCCCCACCTTACCTTCCAAAACTCATACTCAAATGTCCACTGCTCCTTCTGCAAGAGCATCCACTTCCGTAAATGGTTGTGTTCTCCCTGATTCTCTCAACAGTATACATTGACTCCCGGACTCCCCATTGGATTCCCAGACCCCAATTTCCACTCTCAGGATGGCTTCTTGGAATATCGCGGGATGGAGTAGGAAGAAGGAGGACCCAGATTTTATCCAATTTCTGGCTTCCTTTGATATCATTCTCCTTCAAGAAACTTGGTCCCTCAATCCCCCATCCATCCCTGGGTTCACCTCCCACCATCTGGCCGCATTTAAGGTGAAACAAATGGGTCGCCCCCGTGTTGGCCTTTGCTGCTTGGTCAGATCCCCATCTACGTTTTCTCTAACCCCCCTTCCCTCGTACTCTCACTATTTTCAAATCCTTTTACTTCAATGTAATGAATTCCAGATTCTATTGTATAATGTATATCTTCCACCGTCTGATCCTTCTCCTTTGGTCCTTTGGTCTGAGGTACGAAAATCTGTTGAGATTGTCTCGTCCTCTTACCCCAAGGCTTCACTTTTGGTTGCTGGTGACTTCAATACCAGGCTGGGCTCCAGCAATCTTGCCCTGGCCGCCTTTATGAACTGGGACCTGGAAGAAGTGCTTCCTCTTGGGTTTCAATGCCCCAGAGTTTCAAAAGATTCCATAATCAATGGCTACGCCCCTTTTCTGGTCGACCTATGTCTTGGCCTCAATTTATTCATTCTTAATGGGTCCTTTGGCAGTGATATTCCTGGTGAATTCACACATTTCTCCCCTAGGGGGGTGAGTGTATTAGACTATATCCTTGTTTCCCCTGATCTCCTCCCACTGATCTCTGATTTCTCTATTGAACCTCGTTCGGATAGTGACCACCTCCCTATCATACTGCTCCTAGCTCTCTTCTCTCCTAATAATCTGGACACAGCTCCTTCGCAACCTCCACCTCGTTTAAAGTGGTCCCCGAAGTCTGAAGAGGCATTTATTAGTTGGGCCCGTTCAATAGAGATTATAAATTTAGTGCATACAATGGATTCGACCAATTCTCCCTATACTGCTTCCCAAACTTATGTTAAAATTACTGAATCCTTAGTCGAATCTCTTAGATTGCCCACTCAATCAAGGGTCCACCACGGTGCTCCTGCATGGTTTGACTCGGAATGCTGGTTAATGAAGAATTGGGTCAGACAGCTTTTCCATTTGACCCGCTGTAACCCCTCCCCTGCCCTTCTGGATTCTTATTTCCATATTAGGAGACTATGTCAAAGCCTATTAGAACAAAAAAAGCATTCCTTTGCCCAATCTAAATGGTCCTCCCTCCTTGATGCTATTCGATCTAGTAATCATAAGTCCTTCTGGCATCTAGTCTCGCGTTCCTGCCCTACCACGTCTAGCAACCCTTCCTGTTCTATTACGTCGTCTGACTGGGTTAACCATTTTTCCAAAATCTTCACCGGTTCTGCACCCCCCTTACCTTTGGACCTCTCCCCCCATGCTCTTCCTGAATGGCCCCCGGTCTCCCCTGCAGAGGTATTGGAGCTAATTAAGACCCTGAAACCAAGGAAAGCCCCCGGCCCAGACGGTATAATAAATGAAATTTTAATTAATAACCCATCTTGGTGGTCAAATTTCTTAGCTAACTTTTTCACCCTGATGGATAAATCTGGTTCTTTCCCGTCTTCTTGGCTTTCTTCCACCCTTGTACCTATTTTTAAAAAAGGTGATCCCTCTATCCCTGCAAATTACAGACCAATCAGCCTCCTCTCCTGTATTGGGAAGCTCTACACCAAGCACTTGCTGGGCAAATTAGCCGCATGGGCGCATTCTAAATCTTTGCCTGGTAGAGAGCAAATAGGTTTTCGCCCGGGAGCATCCACACTAGACCATATCTTTCTCCTATCCCATCTTGTGGAGAAATATTCAATTCATTTCAAAGGCAAACTCTTCGCTGCTTTCATAGATCTCCGCGGGGCTTTCGATTCTGTTAACAGGGGAAAACTTTGGAGCAAATTGTCTGACTGGGGGATTGACCCCCGTCTTCTCTATCTGTTACGCTGTCTTCATTCCTCCAATTTTTGCCGAGTCCGTCTTCAAGGCTCTGGCGCCCTGACCGATAAGATCTTTATCTCTAAAGGAGTACGTCAGGGCTGTATTCTTGCCCCTCTTCTTTTTAACCTATTTCTGGCGGACCTTCGCTCCCATCTATCTATATGCAAGAAATTTGCCCCTGTCCTTAACGGCGTCCCTCTTCCCGTTCTCCTCTACGCAGACGATGCGGTCCTGTTATCAATTTCAAAAGCCGGTTTGCGCCAAATTGTCCTGGCGTTTCAAAATTACTGTTCCATTAATGATCTTGAAATCAACACAGAGAAAACCAAAATTTTGGTTTTCTCCAAATCCTGGTCTCCTACATCCTGGAATATTGGTAATCACTCTTATCAACAGGTTAAAACTTTCAAATATCTTGGGATCATTTTCCATCACCGTCACAGCTGGCTTCCTCATCGGAAATCGGCTATTTCATCTTCTTCACTCCATTTAAACGCTGTTGCCCGATTCCACTTTACGAGTGGTAATCAGTACGTTCCGGCTGCTCTTCAAGTTTTTCAGGTCAAAATTCTCTCCCAACTTCTTTATGGTGTTCCCATCTGGATCGAGGCCATGAATAAAGATCTGGACCAAGTGGCGGCCTCTTTCCTCCGTCGTATCCTGGGGATCCCGAATTCCATTAGACTCTCAACGTTGGTTTTGGAACTTGGGATTCACTTACCCTCAACCATTGCCTGGTCACACACTTTCAAATTTTGGTTACGTATTCTTCTAAATTCTCAATCCTATTCCCTCCTTCAGGATCTTCTTAAAGATCCATATTCCCTCAGGTGGTTTGATCACATTGAATCCAAACTTCAATCTTTGGATATTTCCCTGGAGTCTCTCGCTGACGTTGGTATTGACAGGGCCCATGCTATAATCAAATCCAGACTTTGGGAACTTGAATATCAACAACTCCTTGCTAACATCAATCCTACCTGTTCACCTCAGTACTTCGGTTTGCCTCCTTCTCTTGGTCTCCCCTCCAATTACTTCAGGGAATTAATTAACCCCAGCAAGAGGCGAGCATTCATGCTCGCCAGGCTTAACATTTTTCCATCGGCCGTTCATGCAGGTAGATTTTTAAACATCCCCCGTGCCGATAGGCTTTGCTATTTCTGTGCTCTCGAACCGGACACTATGGCTCATATTCTATGCCACTGTCCCGCTCTTCAAAATCTACGAGACCTATACCTTGAACCAATGCTGACTTCCATCTATAGCTCTTACACAGATCCTTTTCCCCTACTCTTGGGTGATAGATCTGTGTCTCTTTCCGACTCGGTAGCAGATTTTCTTCTTGCTGTTTCTAAGAAAAAAACCCCTTCCTGATTTATTTTCCATTCTGTTTTTACTTGCACCCTGGTTGGCTTTGATGTATTTTGCTCCCCCTTGCTGATGGTATTGTATTGTATTGTTTTTGTTTTGTTTTTTATGCCAATAAAAGGTTCTTGACTTGAACCAGGTTATGGAAACAATTACATATGTATTAGCCTAGAGTAAATCATTGAGATATAGCGTATGCAATTTTTTCTTGCATTTTCTAAGTACCCTGGGCAGATTAGCATACGGAAATAGTAACAACCAGGAAAAGGGTCTGTAGTTCTCTGGAAGGTTAAGCTCTTTGCCAAATTCCCTGCCACCTGCAGGCAGGGCTGGGAAACACCCCGGAGAATGGCAGCTAGACACAAACTATGCTAAATTGACCAGTCACTCAGAAGACAACTTAATCTATTCGTAACTATTTGGCAGAAATGAACAAAACATTTTAAAAACCTAGCTGAAGAAATTAGCAGACACCATGTGAAATGTTAATGTCCAGCAGATTCCAACAGTTACATCATTCCGGAACCCAGCAGGATTGGCCGTACCAATCACTCGTTTATCATCCAATGTGATATATGTCGTTGTTGCAATAGCATCCTTATTTTTCACATAGGAAAAATGGGTCTATTTCAATATATAAGAATAAGCAAATGTGAGTCTCTTTGTTCTGGTCTTAATCAAGACCAGAGACTTCTCAGTGGTGACGGATGAAAACAGCAAAGCCAGGAAGTCAACAGCATCTTCAGCATCAGGATCAAAGAGTGTTGCTTGGAATTACCACTGTTCCTATCTTGCATATATTCATCTTTGCTTAGAAATATGTTACAGCATAATAATGGTTCCAAAACTGTGGGTCAGGATCTTCCAGTGGGTCATGAGCCAATTTCAGGTGGGTCGCAAAGCACCTAGAACAGCCATAATGAAAAAATGGGAAGATGGGATGCTGGAAAAGGGGAGGGCTGTGTGGTTATTTTGCTTGAGTCAAGGTTGTAAATAGGCTTTGTTCTTTCTGATTCACTTTGCTATTGGAAAATGGCTGAGAAATACCCCAACAGACTTGACTGCTGCATTCTCAGGAAAGCGGCAGGCTCTGGTGTCACAATGACGGCACTTCCAGCCATGACATCACTTTTGGTGGGTCCCAGACAGACTGTCATTCTAAAAAGTGGGTCCCAGTGCTAACCAATGTGTAACCAATGTGTTATGGAAACCATCCACTCCTCTTGCACTCCATGGCCTCTTGCCCATATGGAAAAATCTGCCCGACTAGGTTTTTATCCTCAGCACCTGACAATGGAAGACACAATTTGATGCATCTAGTGAAGTGGACTCTAATCTACAAAAGTTGATGCTGCAGTAAATTTATTAGCCTTTCAGGTGCTACAAGTCTCTATTATTTTTTCTGCAGCAAACCCACATGAGCCCAGAGGGTACAGCATTCCCTAACCCCCTCCCCCAAGCTGTGTGAACAAGAGGAAATGACATAAGAAATTTATTTGTCATTACACTCACAACTGGTTGCAACGAAATGAGGTATGAGCATTTTGATCTAGTCTTCTGCAGAACCGCCAATGTCTCTTCCCCAAAATTTCATACACAACACAACACTAAAAGGAAACGAAAGGGCAAGAAACAATATTACTCCTTTTGAAAGAAATCTGAAACCTTGTGCCACTTCTTAGGAGGAAACAAAAGTTCCATCTTTACACCCTTCAACAAAACTCTTGCTTGTACTCTTGTAAGAAAAGGAAGCAGAAGGGAAGGAATAGGTTCTAGCTAGATCTTTGATCATCACCTGTCTTTAGCCACAGAATAGCACGAGATAATGGCCAGAGGAATGAAACAGTGGCCCTAAGATAGACTCTTCCCTTCTTCTCAGGCACTGAAGAAGGAAGACAAATACAGTCAATAGAGTGATCGACACAGATAGAGCAAAGGGTGCCTCTGTGTGTCCCAACGCGAAACTGGAGAGAAGCATTGTCTGGTGGTGCACAAATGTGAATACATCATGTTCTAGATTCTTGGTCCAAGTCCGTTTGCCAACAAGCAAGGCTCCTATCAGGGGCGTAGCTAAAGAAGTGCAGGGGGTGGAATTGCACTGGACGTCAGTTTTAGGGGGGCAAGAAGCTCAGCTTGACACCAGTGGCCAAAAAGGTGAAAGCCGAGGTATGTATGAATAATGCCATCATGTAACATACCATTCGATGTGGAATTTCATGCAGAATGCAATGAAACCAATTGGAGTGTTGTATCTTCATTCTATCAAAAGTTATGGCCAAAAAACTCCCAAGGAAACGGAATACAACTGTGATGTCACTTTCCGTTGTGACGTCACGTCTAGGGCATCATTTTACCCTCTGCGCCGGGCTACACTTTCATTAGCTACGCCAGTGGCTCCTACGTTTATAACAGATGTGTGGCAATCAGAGATGGGGGAAAAAAATTCTTACCTGCCAATGGCTCAGGTTCACCCAGTGGCGTTTCTACAGGGATGGCAAAGCTCTTAAGTTTTGCAAGAAGCCTTACCTTGCAGTGGAAATCACTCCTCTCCTGCACCGTTTTAGCCAATCCTCACAGGGAACAGCAACATCTTGGCGTTGCTTACTGGCTACAGCAGCAAGGGAGAGGAGGGATTTACATGACAGTGTAAGGCTTCTTGCAAAACTTAGAGCTTTGCCATCCCTGTATAGTAGAAACGCCTCTGGGTTCACCCAGTGAAGTTCTGCTTGTCACTCAAATATGACAGGCAGAGCAATCTTGCCCAAAAGTTAGCCACCTTACGTGTAAGAGGCAAATCCTCCTGCCCTGCTCTAGGTACTGACTGGGTCATAGGCAGGGCTGTGAATATTGAGAAAGCAAGAGAGGTAGGCCCCTGCAGCTGGGGTCTTTTCCTCCTTTCCTCCAAAACTGCATTTGCCTTATGCAGTGAAAGATGCTAAACGCTGCTTTACTTTCTCATTGCGCTTTCATTCACCACCACCCAACAAAGGTTGAATCTCCACTAACCTTAAACTGTGTCTTTTAAGAGCTTTTCAGCCCAGGCAGAAGTTCAACAGATACTCATTTTCCACCTGACTACAGCAAGTGTGGCCCAAGTTACACCCACTCAGCCACTGTCCAAAACAAACAAACAAACCCCAAGGAATCTTTTTCCTTTTTTTTTTTTTTTACAGGAGCTGGGAAGAGCCTGATTGGCTGGAAGTGTTTGCTTTTGGCAGGTCAATCAAATCCTTGGAGTCATTGAAATGGACAGGGCCACAGAAGTCAACTTGTCTGACCTGAGGACAGACAGACAGACCAACCTACACAATACACAGCCCTTTGCAGTGATGAAACTAATTCCATCATTCTACAAAAGTGTGCCAGGAACAGATAAAAGGAGCAACACTCCACCCAAGAAGTGCCTTCAGAAAGTGCAGCCAGACTAGCCACTACTTAAAGCATGACAGAGGGCAGCTCTCTAGGCTTAACCCTGTCTTAGCTCAAACATACTTAGAGGACTCCCAGCACCTGCCTTGGAAACCTCTGTCGTCCTTACTTCAGTCTGACAGCTGGTCGGGGATGCTCAGCAGCAACTGAGACGAACTCTGCACATGTTCAGAAGCACTCTCCTCAACCCCGCCTCTGAGCCCTGGGGTGATGCCCTCCTGCTCTTGTACTCAGGCAAGATCCTCTCCCAACTCCTGAACGCACTGACCCGATCACGGTTGCAATCCTCTACGGATTTACACGCAAGTAAATCCTACCAAACTCGCGGGGACAGACTTTGAGTAGACGCGCATTCGGGTTGTGCGGAAGCAGCCGAAAAAAGCCCTCGCTCCGAGGAGGCCCCCCTCCCCGCCCCGCCAAGCCCTCCTCCTGTGCCCGGGGGTGGACTTGGCCACCCGGCTCCACTCTCCAGACTCCTTACCGTGACTTTGCTCCGGCTTCGAGGCATCGCTGAGCTGCCACCGGTCAGCCAAACAGTGCAAAAGTAGCAGGACTCCCGCCGCCGCCGTGTTGGCTCCCCGGAGCCTCGCCATAGCGACTCCCGGGCTGCCCTGGGCGTCTCTCGCTCTCGCCGGGCGCCGCTTCGGGGGAGGCGGAAAGCGCGCAGGAAAGCCTCGCCGCGCCCCCCCACCCCTGAAATCCTGGGGGGAGGACAGTCACTTTTTATTCCGATCCAATTTCATGGAGGGCAGGAGAGGCGCCTGCCTGACCCAGTCCCGCTTGTCTCCTTTTTCCAGCGCCCGTCGCCAAAGAGGCGATCGGAGTCCAACAATATAACAACGGAAAGAGGGTGTGTGTGTGTGTGTGTGTGTGTGCGTGTCTGCCTGCGTGTGAACAAGCAAAACCGAAATCGGAGCCGGCGGCGGCTTCTGAGCGCCAAACTCTTCCCAAACTGCAGGGCAGCGAAGAATGAAAAGAGGGGAGACCCCGCCAAAGTCCGTCCCCCCCCCCTTTTTCTCCTTCTGCCGAGAAAAATTCAAGGAGGGAAGGGGAGAGTTTCCCGACGGATGATGATGATGATGAAGCGTCTTCTCTCGACACCACTGAATTTAAAAACCGAAACAAACCCAGCCGGAGAGTGTCCCTGCCCCACACGCGCGTCCTTCTCCCCCCACCTCCCCCCTCCCTAAGCGTAGATTCCTGCGGTGCGATCCCGGGGAGAAATCCAGTGGGCCGGCCTCATGATCTCCGAGGCAAGTGTGTGCCTATGCGAGAGAGGTGGGGGGGGGCTTGGGGGAGGCGGGGGGGGGCTTGCTCTTGCAACCGACCGATTCCAGTTCTCCAGATGGCCTGAACGCAGATGCTCTGCCGCTGGCTCTGCAGCGTGGATGATCATCCGCTGCTGCCCAACCAAAAACAAAGCTTCCCCCTCCCCGCCCGCCCGCCCGCCCCCCCACTGCAGACCCCTAGACTGTGCAAGACATCCCGAGCTGGTCTCGAGGCTGCTGCGGAGGGAGGCAGGAGGAGGCGGCGGCGGCGAAGCCACCACGCGCTGCCGACAGAGGCTGGGTGGGAAAGAGTTTGGCGGCTCCTGCCGCCTCCGCCGCTCGCTCCCAGCCGGCCGCCCTCACTTCGGCAGTGTGCGGACTCGCGGCTCGCTTCGATCAGGGCTGGGCGGCAGTCGCGCCTCCCCTCCGTCTCCCACCTTCCCCCGCCGGAAGCGAACTGCCCCAGCCGATGCACTTCCCTGGAGGAGCGGAGAAAAGTGGGGGGGGGGGTGGTTGAGAAGCCAAAAGCCTGTCTCGCCGCCGGCGGCGCCTCCTCCTCGCAGGAGCGGGGGGGGGGGGGGCTTGAAGGCGATCAGCACCTCAGGGCGAGGCTGCCTGTTCCTTTGCTCCCCAGCAGCGCCCGGTCGCACGCAACTCTCCGTCCCTCCCAGCGTGCGCGGCAAGGAGACGGGGGAGCCCAGCTCCTGCTATGGCCGCCCCACGGCGTGCAGGAGAGGGCGGGCTCGCCCGGAGGCAGCGGGCTCCATCCCTCCCCAAAACAAACACACGCGGCGGCAGAACGAGCCCCCTTCCGTCGGGCAGCCCGCAGGCAGCGTGCGCAGGGAACGGCCCGGGGCGGTGTTTCCCGCCCTGGACTTCGGCCCCGTGGAGAGAGGATCACGAGCGGGTGGGAGCGCGGCCGTGGCCGCAGGAAACCCCGGCAGCATCGCCAGGGCGCGGGTTGCGGCTGGCTGGGTCGGAAGTGGAAAGAAGAGTCCAATCTGGCTGAAGGCGCACTTGCGGGGAGGCGGGTCGTGCGGGACGGGTCGAGAAACCGGGGGACAGCGGCGAACCCAAGGAAAGGAAACGAATAAGCGGGGAGTCGGCGGCCAGATCTCCATGCCAGGGCATTTTCTCTAGACACCCCCCCCCCCGGCAATTAAATTGCGCGTGCCAATCAAAGGGCTGCTCTGAATGGTCCGTCACAAGCACAGTCAATGGGCTTTACAGTGCACCTTTTGAAGCCTGCTTTCCACTGCTAAGGTTTGCAGGCGCCTGAGCTCCTGGGTAAAGCGGCCCCTCCCCCTCGCCTTTACAGCCATTCGTGTCGAGCAAATCCCATGCAAGGAAGCAATGAGTACATTGGAGTACACTGGCTTCAAATACCTTTTCCTGCCTTTCAGTAAAACTTTCATACTTGAGGAATGAAGGAATGTTACTATTCCACGTTAGCAAAAGTCAATCAAGCTTCTTCTGTGCTAAAGAGCAGCAGGGGTGTCATAGGTAAGGTCCAGGGCTTCCTGCCCCTATTATAATAGGCTGTCCCAGCATGATAATTGGGTTCTTTCCCATCTCGAAAATGATGAACAAGATTTGCACATTTCCTATTCTGTCATTTGAAGGTTCTGAGTTCTTAAGTGAGAACCAAGTGCGGATTTCTGACTTGTAGCTGCTTAATGATGTCACTTCCTGCTTAATGATGTCACTTCCAGCCCTCAGAGGGTGCCATGAATGCTGTTCAGCCCACTACATGAAACGAGTTTCACCCCCTTGCTAAATGGTATGATATAATATAATATAGTCACGTCTAATCATGACCTTTACAGCGTGGCAGAAAGAATGGGAGAAAATGCAAGGCCCTTTTCACTGGTCAGACCCTGTTTTCATCCATTTCTAGTCCACCTTTCATTAGATAGTCCAAAGGCAGCTAACAAGACTCTAAAAACAATTTGCAATAAAATGCAATGCAATAGTGTTTAATGTGTTGTTTTTGTCTGCTTCTAATTACTATTTTAATTTAAAATAATTTCATTTAAAATAGTAATTAGAGGCAGACAAATAAAACAGTGCAGCTGCAAACAGAGGAATTAAACATTTTCACTATACTTTAGTTCTCTGTCCCACTGCGAGACTTTCTCTCTCACTCACTCACTCATACACACACACACACACACACACACACACACACACCCCTCAACACACATGTAATATCCCATCCAGAAGTACTTGTAGCATGCAGAAGCTTCTTGCTGCACTTATTTAAATAAATAGGTTTTCCACTTTTTTATACCACTTTTTTTTTTTTACTCAAGGAGCACCGTGTACATAGTTCCTCCCCTCTCTTTTTTCCTCACAGCAACCATGTAAGGTAGGCCCAAGGTCACCCAAGCAACTTAATGGTTGAGAGGGGATTTGAACTTGAATCTTACAGGTCTAACTCTCAAAACTATCCTGGCTCTCATTTGGAGCATACCAGCTAAATGAAATTTGTGACTTTTTCCCTCTATTCCCTCTCTCACAATACCAGAACCAGGGGGCACCCACTAAAATTGAGTGTTGGGAGAAATAAAACAGATAAAAGGAAATACTTTTTTTACCCAGTGGGTAATTAAGCTATGGAACTCCTTGCCACAGGAGGTGGTGAGGGCATCTGGCCTAGACACCTTTAAAAAGGGACTGGACAGATTTCTGGAGGAAAAGTCCATCGTGGGCTATAGGCCATGATGGGTTGGGCAACCTCCTTACGTTAATAGTAGGCTACTTCAGAATGCCAGGTGCAAGGGAGTGGCAACAGGATGCAAGCATCTTGTTGTCTATTGATCTCTCTTAGGCAGCTGGTGGGCCACTGTGGGATACAGGAAGCTGGACTAGATGGGCCTTTGGCCTGATCCATTGGGGCTGTTCTTATGTTCTTACGACTCATCATAAGTAAAGTGAGACCTGCCAATGACTAAACACTAAATTCAAGGTAATATGTCTTTGTTTTCACCTTCAACTCCCCAAAGTTGCTTGTTTGGTAAGGTCAATGTGGCAGTGCAAGCCTAGGTATGTCTACTCAGAAGTAGACATGTGTACGCTATGTGTGTAATGGAGCTCACTCCCAGGAAAAGGCTGTGGGATTGCAGCCTTAGTGGCATGTTGTTTACCCCATATTCATGGCTAACAGTTGCCATGAAAGCCCCCAGGTTAACCAAGTGCACTCTTTTGTGAAGCATGAATGCATCTAGTTTTATTGTGTGCAATAACTCATCAGAGGTGTGCTTTTCTCTAACATTGGAGCCACTCTAAGGACCCACCTGTTAAGGTCTTCTATCACAGCCTCCTAGAGTTCAGATGGGTGCCAATGGAAAGTTTTCTCCCAGGAGAAACAGCAGCTGTCCTGATCAAATCTAGAACCATGCTAAGGGCAAAGGGTTAAAGCAGGGGCTTAGCTAAAGAAGTGTAAAAGGTAAAGGTTTCCCCATGACCGAATGGTCTAGTCGTGACCGACTGTAGGGGGCGGTGCTCATCTCCATTTCAAAGCCTGTAGAGCCGGTGTTTGTCGAGGACAAGCTTCCGTGGTCATGTGGCCTGTATGACTCTACGCCGTAGCGCACGGAATGCCATTCCCTTCCCACCGAAGTGGTCCCTATTTATCTACTTGCATTTAGGTGCTTTCAAACTGCTAGGTTGGCAGGAGCTGGGACAAGCAATGGGAGCTCACTCTGTCATGCAGTCTTGAACTCCCAGCCTTCCAGTTGGAAAGCCCAGCAGCAGCAGTTTAACCCGCTGCGCCACCACATCCCTTAGAAGTGTAGGGGGGTGCAATTGTACCAGGCTACTAGCTTTAGGGGGGCAACAAGCTGAGCTTGACACAAGTGGCCAAAATGGTGAAAACCTGGATAATTATGCATAATACCATCATGTTTTATATCATTAGAAAGGTATTTTAATGCAGAATGCAATGAAACAAACCAGAGTGTAATACCTTTACTCTATCAAACGTTATGGCCAAAAAAACAGAAAATGAAAATACAGTTGTGATGTCACTTCCTGTTGTGATGTCACTTCTGGGGCAACAATTTGCCCTCTGCACCGGGCTACACTTTCATTAGCTACACCCAGTGGTGGGATTGAGGGGGAACGCGGGCGAACTCAGTTCCACTAGTTAAAATTAGGTTTGACTCCGCCCACTTCACTCTCCCTCCCCCTTTCCAATTCCTCTGCAAAGAGCTTTTCTTCTTGGTTGGCCGGCACTCAGAGGGTTAAAGGGAGCGACTCCGGATTCCTAGGGGGGCGAAGGCAGTGATGTCATTCAGGGGGAACGGACCAGAACGGGCGTTCCGGATCCTAACGGGCTCCGTGGCTGGTTCCGGGTTCCCGACAAGTGCCAATCAAAAGTGAGTTCCTGTTCCTAAATCATTTAGATCCCACTACTGGCTACACCCCTGGGTTAAAGACCCCCTTCTCTGCTGCTGTCCTGCTGTTCAGACCTCCCTTTCCCATGTGTGCTATTTACAGAGGTAAAACCAAGCACAGCAGCTTCATAGCTGGGTCTGATTTCCAAAGATTCAGGAATCGTTCCTAAGTAAGAGCAGGTGCATGGAAGCCACTGACTGGGAATGCTTGCGGAGACAGTGATTTCTCGACACAATGGCTGTAAATCATGTGTGAGAGCCACTCTCCGCATACTGCAGATTGCCTTGATTTTGGGGGACGTTTCCACATGTGAACTGCACATGCTGAGCGATGGTCGGGTGCCAATGATCCAGTGTTGGGCAGATGTTTCAAGCACCACATGGCCTCTCTGCCAGACAGAAGCAATTCTAGTGGCTCCCATGTGCTCGCTGCAATGTAAGAATTATGCTTCATGCACTGATGAAAAGCAGCACTGAGGCACTTCATTAACTTACAGCAGTGTTTCTAAAAACTGTGGGTCGTGACCCACTAGGTGGGTTGCGGGAGGCTGGAAGCAGCCATTTTGGGAGTTGCAGACCTTACTCTTGCTAGATTCCTTTTGTGAGTGTTAACAGTTTGAGAGGAGAGAGGGGAATATAAGCTCTTCAACTGGCAATGCATCTCCTTGGACCTGGGCATTAGCTGGTGCAAGTCTAAGGAGAAGAAAGGGGTGGGCAGGTTTGAAAACAGAGGGGATAGGATCTGGTGCACACCATTGCTGCTGGATCCCCCACCCCCGCTACCTCCCTGTCCGATTCCTCCCCCTACACCCAGTTTTGCAATGTTTGGCCAGCACAAGGGACACCGTAAAGTACGTTTGGACCACTCTCGGAGTCAGAGAGGTCAGCACACGGTCGTGAGCCATCCCTCCTGGCTCCGAGAGTGGTCCAAACGCACTTTACGGTGGCCCTTGTGCCGGCCAAACTTTGCAGGCCTAACTGTGCCGGCCAAACTCCAGGTTAGGATTGCGCTCTCAGACATAATAGCTAAATACAGCCATACATTAGCCCTCAAGGATAAGCAGTACATCAGATTTTTATCAAAGCGAGATTTAAAGGTTGACTCAATTGTGTTATAATTAAGTGTTTTACCGTTTCGTGCTTTGGCATTCTGGAGCCCCAAAACAGGAGTCTTGTATCTCTCAGCTTCTGTTGACCTTTGGCAGAGCTCTTTGAGGAGTCCTTGTGAAATAAAAGGTGGATGTCTATTTGTGAATTTTGATGTTTATCCAAAGCAGGATTGTGGATTTCAATGTATTTAAAACGATGACACCCTGCTATGCATTTCATATAATCACGGGACTACTCAGATATGGTTCAGTGTAGGGACTCAAAGCCAATTCCTTGACATGGAAAAGAAAATCCAATCCAATCAAACAACAAATCCAATCTGCTAAAGCCGACTGCTAAAACCCTTCTCTAATAGGAAGGCTGTACTCTCCTTTTGGAAGATGCTGGGAGTCTGTAGAGAGAATTCCACAGATTTTCTGCATACATTAATCTTCAATGCTTGTTCCTTAGCTCCTTTCTACCAGAGTGGCTCAAATGAACATATGATACTGTCTTATGGATGATGTGAAAGCAGTAGTTCTCAAACTCCTTGGCACTAGGACCCACTTTTTAGAATGATGTTCTGTCTGGGACCCACAGGAAGTGATGTCATGGCTGGAAATGCCATCACTGTGACACCAGAGTCTGCTGCTTTCCTGAGAATGCAGCAATCAGTTGAGGTATTTCTCAGTCATTTTCCAATAGGAAAGTGAATCAGAAAGAAAAAAGACTATTTCCAACGCTGACACAAGCAAAACAACCACAGAGCTCTCCCCCTTTCTAGCATCTCATCTTCCCATATTTTCAATATGGATGCCTTTGGTGCTTTATGACCCACATGAAATTGGCTCACAACACACGTGTGGGTCCCGACCCACAGTTTGGGAACCACTGTGTTAAGGCATTGAAAATCACGGACATGAACACATCCCTTGTGAGGAATGGGCGTTTGGGATTCTTCAGTCTAGAAAGAAAGGTGCCTAGGGGGGACATGCTTGAGGCGTACAAAATTACACAGGGGAAGTGCGAAGTGGATAAAGGGATGTTGTTTTCCCTGTTGCACAATACTGGAACCAGGGGACATCCACTAAAATTGAGTGCTGGGACAGCCAGAACAGACAAAAGGAAAAATTTCTTTACCCTGCATGCAATTAATCCGTGGAACTCCTTTCCACAGGATGTGTGATGGCATCTGGCCTAGATGCCTTTAAAAGGGAATTGGACAGATTTCTGGAAGAAAGGTCCATCACAGGTTACAGGCCATGATGGGCATGTGCAACCTCCTGGTTTTAGAAGTATTTGAATGCCAGATGCAAGGAAGAGACAACAGGATACAGATGTCTTGTCACTAAGGCTCCCTGTGTGCTCCCAGAGGCATCTGGTGGGTCACTCTGAAATGCAGTAAACATGACTAGATGGGCCTTTGGCCTGATCCAGCAGGGGCTTTTCCAGTGACGTCATTCACTGGCGCCAGCAACCGGAACGCTGCTGGCGCCAGGATCTGGAACGCTGCGGGGACGGACGGGTGAGCTGTAGCTCCCCACCCCCTTGCAGCGCCCGGCAACGCCTCCCTGTGCCCGGAAGAGCTCTCTTACAGAGCGATCCAGGCGCAGGGGCAGGCAAGCAGGCAAAAACAGTGCGTAGAGTCTGCTGCGTTCTGCTGCTCCGTTCCCGCTCTCCCCGAAATGGGGTACTGCCCCGTTCCGGTAGGATGACACCTTTGGGCTTTTCTCATCAGGGCCGGCTCTAGGAACAGCGGGGCCCAATGTGGGGCATTCCTTTGGGGTCCCCCACTCACTAAGAAGAGCTCTGTTCGTGCCATGTGCAAAGCATGGCATGTGGAAGTAGTTGGTGGTGGTATCATAGCATCACCGCCAACTGCTTCCAGGTGGCCCATCTTGGGCTGTTCAGAGGCAGGTAGGAGAGACCAAGGTAAAGCTGCTCTGCTCGCCCCACTGACTTACAGCCCATAGAGATCCCAGCTGCATCCATAAGCAATATGCTCATCCGCCTAGTGCAGCCCCCCTGAAGCGCGGGGCCCGATGTGACCACACTGGTCACATTGGCTTCAAGCCGGCCCTGCTTCTTATATTCTTCTGACAGTGTTTGACTGGAGCAACAAATGCTGTACACAGGGAGGCATCCCTCCCATCAATGTCCCCCCCCCAGCCTAAAAGCAATCCATAAATGGCGGTTGCTTTGTCATTAAAACTGGATGCTGCATTTGTGCAAGTGCGGTGCGCTTGGGGGGCTTCAGAGTCTCGCTGCCCCCAACTGTGTGTACATTTCCCTGCCTTTGAACAACACTGCTGTGGTTTCTTCCAGCTCAGTAATGTCAGCCAGTGACACTCCAGGGGTTCAGATTGCATTCCCTCTCTTTCTGCCTGGAGATGCACGGGTGGGCCCAGGTTGTGCATGCAAAGCAGGTACTTTTGCACTGAGCTTCAGCCCCACGCCATCCCTGAACTGTACCTGTTCCCTATTCACAATTGTAACATCTAGCTCCATTTATTCTTTCTCTCTTGAAACATGTATATAGCTAGGGTTACCAGATACAAACAGGGACAGAGTGCCTGTCCCTTTTAACCACTGTGTTTAACCATTGTATAGAAGAGGGAATTTGGGCAGGTGCAGCTCATCATGGTGAGATGGTTAGATAGTGTCACCAAAGCAATGAACATGAAATTGGGCGAACTCAGGAAGCTAGTGGAGGACAGGGAGGCCTGGCGTGCTGTGGTCCATGGGGTCGCGAAGAGTCGGACACGGACACGACTTAGCGACTGAACAACAACAACAACAAGCTCATCATGGAAGGCTTTCAAAAGCTGCATCTGCCCAAATTCCCTCTTCTATACAATGGTTAAACACAGTGGTTAAAAGGGACAGGCACTCTGTCCCTGCTTGTATCTGGTAACCCTAGCTATATACATACACTAGTTTGTATCTGGTAATCCTATTTAAATGTGCATGTAAATTGTGGTCCTGTTAAAAAAAAACCACAGCAGCATGAAGTGATGTTCTGGGTTTTTTCTTTCTTCTAAAAGGAAGGCAAAACACCAGGCAGCCTGGGATGTTCCTTCACATAATCTTGACTCTCCTGCCAGCAGAGCTCAGAGAAGCTGGCAGATGTTCCGCTTCTGAACCCTCTTTGGTCTGTGAGTGCAACATTTGTGGATTGATCTTTTCAAAACTGACATTCTTCAAGTGGGAGGTAATTGGCTTGATATGTTTGAAGAACACCTGCTGGGATAATTATCTCTCTACCTCTCATTGAGGAGGAGAAGATGAATGAGATAAGATGCGCAAAGGCTTTCTGGACACAGTGTACGAGGCAGATTATTTGATATTAAATCGGCCACACTGTGAGTGTGAGAGCGAGCTCAGTGCCTGCGACAGAAATTAAGACTCCTTTGAAGGATGTCAAGTGAGTCCTAATAGCAGGGTTGCCAGATAGAAACTGGGACAGAGTGCCTTTACCAATAATGGCATCTAAATGATTTAGCAACAGGTACTCACTTTTGATTGGCAGTTGTGTCAGGGCCCGCCCACCGGAAGTGAGGTCATAGCCAGAACCCAGGAACCGCCCCCAGGAACTGCTGCGCCTCCTCGGGAGGGAGCCCCAGGCAGCCTACCTGCTCAAGCTGCTACTGCCGCCATCGGTCTCCCTCACTCCGCTGCCTGCCTGCCTGCCTGCTTGCCTGCCTCTGAGAATGTGCAGGCAATTCAAACGTTGCAGGGGGCGGAGCAGAGCACTAACGGAGTTGACAAGTGGGCGGGCGAATGGGTGGGGCCAGCCCTAATCCTAGGAACGGGTACTCGCGTACCCCCGTGTACCCACTACATGACATGTCTGGCCTTTACCATTAACCATTGGATAGAAGAAGGAATTTGGGCAGGTCACCTGCCAAAATTTCCCTTTCTATATAATGGTTGAAGGATACTTGAGGCTGCTGGGACGGTGATTGGGGTTGGAACTAAGGTTGCTATTGGAGATTGTGGGGAACTATTGTGTGGCTGCCACACCTCTGGCGCCACCGACTGGAGGAGGACCTATGTGGCTGAGCTGGCAAACTGACTGCATTTTGCCTTCTCGTGGGTGACGGAGATTAGCAGTGCCTTGTGTGAAATTAGGGTGGTTTTGAATGATAGAAGCTAATTAGGCTAGTGCAGGCATAAGATTGCAGATTGGAAATCTGGCACAGCACCCCACAAGGTTCCTTGGACTTAACACCAGCTAAGCAGCTGGCCTAGCTCCAAGGAGATCCATTGGCAGGCAATTGGCTTGCAGGGTTGCAAGTAAAAATGATTTTTACTTACCTCCTTCAGGCTGTCTGGTCAACTCCCCCCCCCCATTGTGTGCAGTATTCTCTCAATTGGTGCCACTGTATTGCACAAGCTGGTTGGGGAAAGGATAGGATTGGGCTGTCTTTCCCAATTCTATTTCTGCAAATAGAGTATGTGGAACATCATGCCTCTGGCCCAAGTAGGTTTTTTGTTTAGGCCGCTGTTTCAGTTGATGTCTATCCATCCCACCTCAACACTGTTTGATGTTCTCTGCACCCCGAGCGAACCTTTAATCAGTTTGCTTTTTAAAAAAATATGGTTTGTATTATACTGGTTTTATCTGCATGATTGTCTTTTTCATAGCATGCTATGCCATCAAAAAAGACAACAATGCAAAAATAATACAACAGTTCATGCTAATAAAAATGAAACAACCAATAAAATAAAATAAAATAAAACCAGTACAATTCAAAGAGCATGTAAAAAGCAAGGAGTCAAAACTCAGAAGTTAGGAAGATCTGGAGTGCTGGGTAGAGATAGAACTATGCTTTTAAGGAAATGATGTCATTGTTTGTTATACATATTTGCAAAATGAATTGCATGGAGCATTCCAACAGCCTAAGCTCGTATCAAGGAAAACCTGGCCTATCTCCCTATATCGAAAAGTTTGTCTAAACAACAGCTGGTTTGAGGTTGCTGATTTGTAACGTAGCTCAGTCCACAAACTAGATTACAGCTGCTTCACAGGTGATAATTTTCTACAAAGTCATGTCTATAAAGAAGAATGTGTATCCATTTCACTACATACACATAGATTGTACATATAAAAGGAATTAGTGACTGCCTCTCATCAATCACGATGCTTTTCTCCCACAATGGTCTGCCACAATGGTCTGCCACTTGTTGGTCCTTGTTGGGGGAAAGAACATGACAGTCACTACAAGGCAGAAACCTGCATGAGCTCTGGCATTCTTTTTGCAAATTAAAAGCAGATTTTTAAAAAAGGAACACTACTCAGCCCCGCAAGAAGGTAAGCCTCCTACTCACCAATCTACTGTTCTCTAATAAAGTGGTTCACACACTTATTAGCACAGGGAGCTACTTATTAGCGTGACAATCTGGTGGGACCAATCAGAAGTGATGCCATGGCCAGAAATGACATCATCAAGAAGGTCAATTTTTAACATCCCATACAACCAAATCAAAAACGCGGCACAATCCGAACCCACTTTCCAGCAAACATTCCCTTACCTTGAGGAGGCTTCTGTGACTGACCCACAACTGCAGGATGCAGCACATGCCCCATTGGCACAGCTATGTCAGTGCTGGAAAGTGGGTTAGGATTGTGCCCTAAGTTTAATAAGTACTATAAATTGAATGTTTACAACAAGTTAATTATTTAAAAAGAAGAACACTCTTAAGCCTCTCAAGTAGTTGCTGATCTGTTTTAAACAATTCCCAAACAACCCAGAGGCTGCAATCCTATCCACACTTACCTGGGAGTAAGCCCCATTGACTATCATTGTTAGAAGCATTACACAGTAGCCTGTTAAAAGTACAGATCTGTCACATTTCCCCAAATGCAGCCACATACCATGGTCACAGCAAGTCTAATATATTAAAATAAACACATTGAAATGAATGGGCACTCATCTGAAATTGGCTGACGACCCGCAGAATGGGTCCCAACCAGTGGGGTCATGCAGCCGGAACGCTGGACGGGAGGAACGGGTGAGCGGCAGCCTGCCCGTTGCGTTCCGGTCCGTTTCGCCGTCTTCCCCGCCCCCGCGTTTCTGCTTCCCAACCCACAGTTTGAGAAACAATGCTCTAGCACAAGATTATTATGTATCTTATTGGCTCCAAGTATTGCTCAGGAAATAACATATTTCCAAAGATACAACATAATGCTTAAGGCACACGCAAGCCTTTTATCAGTTCTCTCCTTCTAAGGTAGAAAGAAAGAGATCTAAATGGGTAAAATATCTATTGCAGAACAAATAGCAAAATGTGGAATGGTGAATTTTATTCAACATCTACACCAATCATGAAATCACAATGATGTCTCTTAAAGATACTGTGCAATCAAAGGTAAAACTTGATTATGCTGGAAGAATTATATCCTTTTTATTGTCCGCTTCCCATTTCTTTCCTGCTTTATTTATGTCTTCTGTTTTGCCTTATTCATTTCCTCTGCCTTGTGAAGAATGGCACTTTGATGACCGGTAGGCTTATTTTCTCAGTCTGCCGTTTATAACTGTGTCAAACACACTTCAAACAGCGCTGCAATCTTCTAGTCATTAAAGAGAATTGTTAATGGGTTTTACCAATTTGATAGCTAAATGTGCCTTCCAAAATGTTTCTCAGCCAAACATCTTCGGATGTTTTGTGAGCTTTGGATACTGTGGTTTGTTTTTTTCTTTGCAGAACAAGGAGTTCTGCTTCTCAGCTATTTATCCAAGAGCACTATCAAAAAAATAATAATACAAAAACCTGCAAGACCCTGGAACCTCCAGTCTACTGCTAGAAACAATGGAACGAGTACTAGGTTGCTTTCTTTCATGGTACGGAAATGCCCTTAAGAACATAAGAAGAGCCCCACTGGATCAGGCCAAAGGCCCATCTAGTCCAGCTTCCTGCATCTCACAGCAGCCCACCAGATGCCTCAGGGAATACACAAGACAACTAGATATGTGCATCTCATTGCTACTCTCCTGCATCCAGCACTCCGAGATAGTCTACCTCTAAAGTAAGAAGGTTGCACTAACCATCATGGCCTGTAGCCTGCGATGGACTTTTCTTCCAGAAATCTGTCCTGTCCCCGTTTAAAGGCACCTAGGCCAGATGCCATCACCACCTCCTGTGGCAAGGAGTTCCACAGATTAATTACCCGCTGGGTAAAAAAGTATTTCCTTTTATCGGTTCTCACTCTCCCAACACTCATTTTTAGTGGATGTTCCCTGGTTCTGATATTGTGAGAGAGGGAAAAGAGCCTCCCTCTACCCACTTTATCCATCCCGTGCATAATTTTGTATGTTTCAATCAAGTCCCCCTCAGGAGCCTTTTTTCTAGGCTGAAGAGCCCCAAATGCTGTAGCCTTTCCTCAGATGGGAGGTGCCCCAGCCCTATAATCATTTTGGTTGCTCTTTTCTGCATCTTCTCCAGTTCCCCTATATCTTTTTTGAGGTGTGGCAACCAAAACTGTAACCCTTGCCTTTATCTGCCCTAGTTTTGTTCCCAGTCTGCTGTGTCCAGCAAGGAACTGCTAGGCCATGCATCTAGAGGGCTGGTCTCCCATTCTCACTATTTGCAACCCCACAAGAACGTATACTTTGCAACCACTTTAATTGTAAATTGGGGGCCAAAATAATATATGTGCTGCATTGTTTAATGGAATCTTGTTTTTATTCTTATGCAAAAGAAATAGCTTAGGCTGCAAACCCACATACACCTTTAAGTTAGGGTTACCAGCTACAAACTGGGACAGAGTGCCTATCCCTTTAACCATTGTCTAGAAGAGGGAATTTGGGCAGGTGCAGCTTCTGAAACCCTTCCATGATGAGCTGCACCTGCCCAAATTCCCTCTTCTAGACAAGGTATAGGCACTCTCCCAGTTTGTCGCTGGTAACCCTACCTTAAGTGAGAGTAAGTCTCATTGAGCTCAGTAGGGCTTACTTCTGAGTAGGTATGCCTAGGATTGCACTGTTAGAAAATTAGGCCCAAATCAGAAATGTGTCTGATAATTAGTCAATTGAGAGCCCAACTCTAAGCAAGCCATTATTGTCAATGAGGCTTACTCCCAGGTAAGTGTAGGTAGAATTGCAGCTTGAGAGCGCAATCCTATGCACTTTTTGGGCTGGCACAAGTGCCGTGTAAGCAGCCCTGCCCACTCACCCTTGGAGCCATTCTGGGCAGTGATGGCAACGTGAAGGCGCTTGGCAATCCAAATAACACCTTCTGCACATTGCAGTCACTGTCTGGAATGGCTCTGATGGTGAGTGGGAGAAGCTGCTTACCTGGCGCATTGGGGCACCTGCAGTACTATCTGTTTTGCCCCCCCCCAGCTACGCTACTGCCAAAATAATCCCTCCAATTCCTCCTTCCAAATTTATGCAGATAAGAATGGGCACAATGCATTAAATAAATGCAAATTTTAGAACTCGAATACAAGAAGTACTTGGCAGAGGGACAAGTAATTTTTGTACTGGGTAAATGGAACTGCATTTTCTTTTAAATTGCTAAAATGCTCTACCAGGATTTCATTCTTTTTTTTCCTTTTATCCCTTTTTTTCTGCAGCGGACAGAACCGCATAACAGTTTCCATTTGGCTGTGGAATTTTCTTTATACACAGAGGAAAATGTTGCCAAATTTTGTTCTTTATTCACTCATGTTATGTATAAGAATTTCATTGTTCTCTCTCTCTCTCTCTCTCTCTCTCTCTCTCTCTCTCTCTCTCTCTCTCTC
>JAJKFI010000009.1:24987822-25006730 GCA_029204185.1 Lerista edwardsae
CTCTCTCTCTCTCTCTCTCTCTCTCTCTCTCTCTCTCTCTCTCTCTCACACACACACACACACACACACACACATTGAATGATGCAGAATCTTGAAGATAACAGTGTCAAGATGCTCCAGACCAGTACTGAATAAAGCAACCTTCAGAAGGTCCCATTAAAATATTGCCTGAATATTGAGCATGCATGAAGCCAAATTTTAGTTTTTTAAAAAGACAACTTGGTGTCACATTTGGCTTTGTCAGAACAGACATATCTTTGACAAAGAACGTAATCAGCCCAGAGGAATATCAGTTCTTGATAGAACTAGCGTCATGCATTATGTTTCCAGTAGAGAAAGGTGTTAGGAAATATACATTATCGTCAGGTACAAACGTTCATTTCCTGACGGCAGAATTCCGGATAACAACGCACAGGGGTCAGTAACACATTTCAAAGCCTCCCCTTCCGGCCTGCTACATTAGCTGGGCAGCACAACCCTAGCGCACCCTTTGCAACAATGTGACGCAAGGGACGGAGCGCCGGCGTGTGGGTGCCGAACAGCACCCCTGCATTGGCGCTGCAACTCTGAAGCCGACGTTGTTTGCAGCATCAGCTTCAGAGTGCCGATGGAGAGCCGCCCTTGCGCCGACCGAAGACAGTCAGCGTAAGGGATTCTCTGTCTCGTTTCGGGACGGGGATTTGTGGGAGAGGGGAGGCGGGACTTGGGTGGGACCAGGGCAGGCTTGGGAGGTGGCCGTACGACCACATCCTCAGTCCGTCAGCAATTCGGGCCCCGCGGTCTCCTCAAATCTGCATCCACTCTTTAGCGGGCGCAGATCCAAGGAGCACATAGGGGAGGCTGGAGCCTCCCCTATGGTAAGTGGCGCACACTCCCTTGCCGCGGAGAGGCTCCAGCCCGTCCTAAGTAGCACTGGATTTGGCGCTGGCTGGCCGGCCGGCCGGCCTTGCTAATCCAGCGCTGTTTAGGATTGCGCCCTGAGTGTCACAATAGTGTTGAGCAGGACTGGGATTGTCTTTGAGCCTGGAAGTGTGGTTTGGCTTTAGATTTTCCTGGCTCTTATGCCAAACCATTTCATGAATGTGCCCTGCTGAGCGCTTGTATGGTGTTCGTCTTTGGCCAATCTCTCTTTTTTGTCATTTAACGTAATTTGAGGGTGCAATCCTAACCTGGAGTTAGGCCAGCACCGTTAGGCCAGCAAAGTTTAGAAGGTACAAGGGCCACCATAAAGCACATTTGGACCACGCTTGGTGTCAGGGAGGATGGCACACATCTATGTGCTGGTCTCTCTGGCTCTAAGAGTGAGCCAAACATACTTTACAGTGTCCCTTGTGCCAGCCAAACTGTGCCGGCCTAACCCCAGGTTAGGATTGCACCCTGAATAACAGCATAGTAGTTCCCAAACCTTTTAGCACCAGTACCCACTTTTTAAGATGACACACTATCAGGACCCACCCAGCTTTATGAGACTTTTAAAAAACATTTCATATTATCAACTGAAGCCTCCATCTTTTTTATTGTGGTGGTGGAGCAGCATTTATTGAGCTCTACATTTATTGGGGCTCCATATTCATTCTGGTGGCCTTGCATTCACCTGGACTTTGATAGGAGCCAAGGCACAGTTGCTTACTCATAAGCAAACACGTGTGGCTCAGTTTTGCTTTCCATAAGGCTCAATATATTTGTCAGCTAGGAGGAAGGGGACTTTCTTCTCGAGTGCTTTTTGTGGTCTGCATTCATTGGATCATGATCAGGACTGTTCTGGTAGCATTGTATTCCTCTAGGCCTGCCCTTTGAAAGGGACTGAGCCATGGTCACTTACAAGTCAATGCACAGTGTGGTCAGTTTCACTTTCCATGAGATTCCATGCATTTCCCTTAGCAGTTATCCACTGGTCAGTTTCACAACCCACCAAACCAGTGACTTTCCTAAAAGGGGACAATACGCCAGGTGGCCCCTCGCCTTCAGAGCCATTCATGGCTTGGAGAGCAAAGCCACTGAGCCAGCTATCCAAACTGCAAATGGCACTGGAGGCAAGGGGGAGGAGCAGTCTTACACAGCTCAGGCAAAATGTAGTACTTTGCTCCCTGGTAGGAACACCACTGCACTAAACGATCAGGCTGTGACAAACTGATGGGTCCTGACCCACAGTTTGGGAAACACTGACATAACATAATTTGAGGAAACTTGAGTGTTGAGCCATATATTACAGAGGAGATATGAGTGACTGTTCTGTCAAATTCCCTGCTGGGCCTTCCCAAGGGCCCCAATGCCCACACTAGGCTGACTAGTTTCCCCTCCAGAGCAGCCTCAGAGATAGGCAAGAGGGAGGGGGTTCAGTCACCCACTGGGCCTCCTCTCTTCCAGCAGCCTTGCTTGGATTCACCAGCTGGCCAGACTCCAGACTGCCCTCTTCACCAGCTTAGCTCAAAATACCCCAATCTAGCACCAACAAACCCCACCAACAGTCAGTCAGCTTCAGTGGTGTCATTCAAATGATTTAAGAACAGGAACTCACTTTTGATTGGCACTTGTCTTGATTGGATTGGCACCCGGAACCAGCCACGGAGCCCGTTAGGATCCGGAACGCCCGTTCTGGTCCGTTCCCCCTGAATGACATCACTGGTCAGCTTGCCTAAGCCAGAACTGCCTCCTCCACTTGGTGGTTCCAGGGGCGTGGCAGCCATACAACAGCTGCCCACAGTTATTCCCCACAATAACCTTACCTTATCCAGTCCTTTAACAGTCAGTCCATCCAACAGTCAGTCAGTCCAGCAATCCATCAGTCTGTCAATCCACAGCGACTTTCCTTTCTTCCTATACCTGCCCAGTACTGCACCTACCTGGTGCTACCTTACTGCTGCTCCTGCCTCCAACTTTATACTGAGGCAGGCCAGTTGGTGTCTGTTGCTGGGCAGGCTTTAATTTAAGCCATACCCATCTGCACCTGTGCTAATCCCTTCCTAGCCAGGGCCCTCATCAGCCTGCAGCTGTGTTCCTGCTGCAGGCAAAGACCTTGGGGGTTAACCCTGCAATCCCTGGCTTATTTGGACAAGGGGCCACTGCTGATACCATTCCCTATCTCCTCGGGGTATCGCCTGCCTTTTCCAATACAGTGACCTAGATATTATGCTAGCTCTGTCAGTGATCTTGAAAGGCCTTGCTACGATATTGGTGTTATAGTGAAGCTGCACAAAACAAACAACCAGAATTAAGCAGCTGAATTGGAATGAAAATATACCACAAAGACCTTTCTCCGAGTGGAGAAGGAATGAAGAAGTGGGAGGGGGTTATCTTCAGGACCACATATTTAAGAGCTGCCAGGCCAGTTGCATACTCATAGGGGTGGCAAAAAACTTCAACGGTAAGTAGGTGGCTATAATGCAAAAGCAAGAGGAAAAGGCTGCATCTCTCAGCCCACTTGCATGGTTCAGGATGTTGCTATTTCCATTTTTCTGTTCTATTTTAGCTCTTTCTATTCAAGCCTCTCCTTGAGCCCCAGAAGCAAACGTAGAAGCACAGCATTGAGCTGGCATATCAAATAGAGATGGGAAAAGAAAGAAAAGCTTTTCCACTAGCGTAGCTAATGAAAGTGTAGCCCGGTGCAGAGGGCAAAATGATGCCCCGGAAGTGCATCACAACAGGAAGTGACATCACAGTTGTATTTTCATTTCCTTGTGGGTTTTTTTGCCATAACTTTTGATAGAATGAAAATATTACACTCTGATTTGTTTCCTTGCACTCTGCATTAAATTCTGCATTGAATGGTACGTAACATGATGGTATTATTCATAATTACCAATGTTTTCACCATTTTGGCCACTAATATCGAGCTCAGCTTGTTGCTCCCCTAAGGCTTGTTGCCGGGTGCAATTGCAGCCTCCTGGACTTCTTTAGCTATGCCCCTGATTGGAAGTGGACCCTTGGGGAAATTCTCAGGGTCTAGCATCCCAGTATTGTTCACTGCCATGGCACTTGCACTGCCACTGGTTTTCCTTCCTTTCTTCCCACTGACTGACAGCATCATTTTAATCCTTCCATAATGTCCTGAGCAATACTGTAAAGGGAGTGTTGTGGGACAATTAAAATAGTGGCTCCAACGGAACTAATGCTGAGCTAGTGTCAAGCTCAGCTTGTTGCCTCCCCCTAAAAGCTTGTTGCCCAGGGCAAGTGCACCCCCCTGCACTTCTTTAGCTACAGTCCTGAGCATTTCGTCACCTTGTATCCAGCGTTGTCATTCAGCCGGAACGCTGGGCGGGAGGAACGGGTGAGCGGCAGCCCCGCGGGGGCGGGGAAGACGGCGAAACAGACCGGAATGCAACGGGCAGTCTGCCGCTCACCCATTCCTCCCGCCCAGCGTTCCGGCTGAATGACAATGCTGCTTGTATCTACATCTTTTCTTTCTTCAGTTGCAGTCTTATCACCACTTTTCTGGGAGTCAGCCTCTTTGGACACAATTGGGCTTACTTCTGAGTAGACATGCATCGAAGCCGAGATTTTGTTGCCTGTGTAGGCCAGCCATTAGACTCCTTAGGCCCAAGTTCACAAAGTTTGGACACTGGAGGAGCAGCTACAGCATCTCCCAGTTTGGCAACTTTCTATTAGATCAAGTCTCGTCTTGGAAAAGTATTTCAAAAATGGTTTATATTTCCGCAAAATGTAAACAGTTGTCATCTGCGCTTCGAAAAGCAACATTTGTTCACCATTAAAATATTCATTTCCAAAGTATTTCAAAACACTGCTGTACAAAGAGAGGTCAAAAGGAAGGGAGCGTGTCTCAAATGAACAGATTATATTGCTTTTTTGTCCTAAGAAATTGGGCTTTGTTCATTCAATTGTCACCAGAAAGATTTAACTTGCGTGCGACTTTTATATGACACATCAGTGAAGGAGTCTGTAGGTTTCAGAGCAACAGAGGCATGTATTTTATTAAGGGGTTTCTGGACAGTTCATAATCTTTTAGTAAGGAAGGCATTTCTTTAAAGTATTGCAACTTCAATTCCAGCTACATAGTTACAACCTGGTGTTGAATAATTGAAATCAGAAAGCAACGTGTGTTGTGAAACAGCCAGCAAAGATGAAAGTAACAGTGACAAGCAGTCTTGACATTTGAACTGCGGTTTTCCCCATTCAGACATATGATTTTGAACACTTTCACTGTCACATCTAAAAAAACAAAGTGTCTAAACATATGTATGTATGATTGATGCAGCATTAACACTTAGGACAGAATCCTAACCAACTTTTCCAGCACTGGGGTAAGGACAATGCAGATCTAAGGTAAGGGAACAAACATTCCCTTACCTTGAGGAGGCCTCCGTGACTACTACCAGAGGCAGATCTAAGGAAGGGCAAAGCTCTAAGTTTTGCAAGGAGCCTTACCTTGCAGTGGAAATCACTCCTCTCCTGCACCGTTTTAGCCAATCCTCACAGGGAAAAGCAACATCTTGGCATTGCTTACTGGCTACAGCAGCAAGGGAGAGGCGGGATTTACATGACAGGGTAAGGCTTCTTGCAACACTTAGAGCTTTGCCCTCCCTGTAGATCCGCCTCTGACTACTACACCGTTGCAGGATGCAGCACATGCCCCTTTGGCACAGCTATGTCAGTGCTGGATAGTTGGTTAGGATTGTGCCCTTACTAACCCATTACAGCCGCTTACAGAAATGCCCTTGGTCACCTTGGGGGTTACTTGGTCACCTTGGGGGTTCCCCTTACCCCTTGTAATGCCTCAGCCTATCCTATGGGGCTACTTGGATCTGCATGCTCAAAATTGTAATGTCAGTCAATGAGCAAACATGATGTTTGCTGGTGAATCATATGCAATGTTCTTTTGTTCTTCTTGAGCGACTTGAAAACTTTACATGAATTGTATCCCTTTACTATCATTGCTCTTCCCAGCAAATGCCACCAATGAAATGCAGTTGTTCCTTTTGGAAGGCTAAGAACCCAATCCTAACCTGGAGTTAGGCCAGCACAGTTAGGCCAGCAAAGTTTGGCAGGCATAAGGGACACCGCAAAGTATGTTTGGACCATGTTTGGGGTCAGGGAGGATGGCACACCTCTCTGTATTGGCCTCTCTGACTCCAAGATTGGTCCAAACCTACTTCACAGTGTCCCTTGTGCTGGCCAAACTTTGCTGGCCTAACTGTGCCAACCTAACTCCAGGTTAGGATTGCTCTCTAAGAGATTACAATCCAGGGTTTTGCATCCGGCCAGAAGTGGACTCAATTTGCTTGACATCTTGTCATTAATTGTAGCAGAAATTGGATCAGTGCCTAAGTGGCCACCTAAATGGGTTTATAATGCATTGGGACAAGGGAGCAGCAATGTGAGAACTCGAGACGGGCGCCACCTCTCTTAATTTCCTAAATGATTGAGCATGTCTGCTTTCTAACTTGGGCTCATTTCTCCTTTGCAGAGCAGACACAGAAATTTTAAGGATGGGAATGATGTTCAGTGGGATGCATGCAAGACATTCCAGCTTCAATCCCTGGCATCGCCACTTAGGGCTGGGAAAACCCCATCTGGAGAGCTGCTGCCAATCAATGGAGACCAAGCAAAGGTGCCCGGGGCGGGGGCGGGGCAGGGAGTCAAGATAAGGTAGTTTCATAATTTTATTACAACGCTAATCAAAATGGAGCACTTGGTTTGGGAAGCTTCGTTGTTAGAGTAGGCAGGCACAGAAACTTATGTTTTCGATGCTTTCATTATTTACAGACAGCACCGAGCTTGGCTCCCCCTGCAGTTTGTAATCCAATCATGCGCTTCTCATGCGCCATTTGTAGACTAGAAACTTCTTTTATAGATAGTGCATGATCAGGCTACAAACTATGGCATGATAAGCTATTTATCTTCCCTTCTCTCCCATGTGATTTTACTTCCTTCCCACCTGCCCATTCACCGTGGTTAGTAATGGGCCCCTGGCATGCACCCTCTAACACCAAACCATCAAGGCCTTATTGTATCAGCCTGACAATGAATGGAAGACTAGGCTGGTGTTTATAGTAGTAGTCTGGCTTCTAAGGGGGATTGCTGTAACTGGACTGTCAAATATAAGGCAGTTGACATTTTGGAAATATAAATGCATCTTTTGTTCTTTGTACAATAAGTATGTTGAGCAGTGATTTCAGGATGGGAGAAATGAAAGGAGGAAAGCACCTATTATATTTCTTTCAAAAATGCTATCTAAATGCAAAATCTCAAGAAGAATTTAGGTAACACTCCCACCTTGGTGCAGAGTCAGTCCAGAGGAATGACAGTTCTCATTTCCTGTGACAGGAGGCAGCTATAAATATAGAACGTTCAAAAATTCATTCAATTTCTGCATTAAATTGAATGGTTATATAGCATCTATTTTAAGTTGTGTGTGCATCTGATTACGGGGAATCCAGTAGTAACAGGGATTAAATTTAGGATTTGCAATGCAATAGTCTCCTTTATTAATACTGACAACAAATCAATTATGCTTGTGTTGTGAGGAATGTGCCATTCCCCTCCCTCCAAGAGGCAAGGAAGTTGCTGAACATTGAGAATAGTTTAACAATGACCCAATTAAGACAATCATCTATACCATCATTTAGGGGTATCAAACATAAGGGCTGTGGGCCAGAGGTGGTCTCTGGAAGCAACTTATAATTAGGCTCCCCAGGGTGATAAGCGGAAATTGAAATTATGAGCAAGATTTGCACATTTTCTCTTCTGACATTTGCAGCTAATGAGTTTTTATGTGAGAACAAAGTACTTATTTCTGGCCATCATCTGCTTAATGATGTCACTTCCTGCTTAATGATGTCACTTCCAACCCTCAACTGGTGCCATGAATGGTACTCGGCTCATTGCATGAAATGAGTCTGAAATCCCTGATTTAGATTATCTTGAGCGAACCACAGCGAGCTTTCTGCTCCCACTTCTTTTCTTCCTCCTTTGTGAGCAACAGGAGGAAATTGAAGGTTTACATTGTTGGCTTTAAAATAAACTGCAGATTCCTGTGAGATCTGAACTCAAGAAAGTCTACTCTAACCATGATTACATTAAAAAAAAAAAACAGAATGTGAAACCATGGTTTGACCCTTGTTGGTTAGGAAGAGCCATAGCTCAATTGTAGTGCACATGCTTCTGCTTTGCGTACAGAAGGTCCCAGGTTCAATCCTCAGCACCTCCAGGTAGGATTATGACCAATTGCTGGAGAATTGTTGCCAGTTAGTCTAGACAATACAGAGCTCAACTGGGCCAACAGTTGGAGCCTGGTACGAGGCAGCTTTCCATTTTCAAAGTAACCACAGTTTGCTAAGTTTGTGTGCATTAGGAAACTGTGGTTTATTCAAACCCAGGGAGGAAGCTTTCAGTCTACTTGCTGGTCATGCAGAGGAGGAGATGGGGAAGGGGAACACATGAGCTTGCTTCAGATCAGCCCTCTCTAGACCCCCAGCCCTGGGGTCGAATCCAGTATCTATCTGGATCCGTTCCCTGAGTGAACAGGGCTTACCATTCTGTGTGGAGCCTTTATATTGAGCCGCCAGCTACCTCCGAACTGTGCTCCAGCTGGCTGCTTCCGGATTTGGGGCCCCAGCAGACTTTGCACCCGGAATTCCGGGCACAAGTGGCCAGCCGGAGTGCAGTTTTGGGACAATTGGCGGCGTAATATGGAGGCTCCCCAGCGGAAGGGTAAACCTTGTTCACACCAGGGAAGCCATTCCAGCTGTGCAGCGGTCTCTAGTTTAAAGACTGATGATTTAGCTGAATGTTTTAACAAGGCCAATGTACAGAGATTGTGCAGAGTCCCACTGAGTACATCTCAGTGAACTGTGAAGTCACATTATGTCCTGCTTCACTGAAAAAAAGCACCCAACAGTTCAAAGAAGCTTACCCTACAGCCAGTGGTGTCATTCAAATGATTTAGGAACAGGAACTCACTTTTGATTGGCACTTGTCGGGAACCCGGAACCAGCCACGGAGCCTGTTAGGATCCGGAACGCCCGTTCTGGTCCGTTCCCCCTGAATGGCATCACTGCCTTCACCCCCCTAAGAATTCGGAGTCGCTCCCTTTAACCCTCTGAGTGCCGGCCATCCAAGAAGAAAAGCTCTTTGCAGAGGAATTGGGAGGGGGGAAGAGGGAGAGTTAAGTGGGCGGAGTCAGCCCTAATTTTAACTAGTGGAACTGAGTTCCCCCGCGTTCCCCCTGCATGACATCACTGCCTACAGCAGAAAAAGCAGGGGGAAAGGGGCAGTGTACTTGTTGAGAGTGTGACTGTGTTTGATTTGTGAAAAGGCTGTGGATCTGAGCAGGAGAAACAATTGTCATGTGTCAGTTCTCTCCAGTACACATTATAGTAAGTTGTCACATTTTCATACTTGCACCTAGGATAAGTATCTTCATCCAGTAGCATAGCCAGAGGGGGACTGGCACAGTAAGTCCTGCAGGTGCCACAATGCTCCATGTCAGTGGCCCCTCCCACTAGCTGAGCGTTGCTGTCGCTGCCTGGAATGGCTCCAACAGCAAGTGGGAGGGGCTGCTTACACAGTGCATTGCGGCACGTACAGGACTTACTGCACTGCCCCACCTCTGGCAATGCTACTGTCTTCATCCAAAATAAGTATTTACTCCTGAGGAAGCCCAACAGTGTCTCCCTCCTGGTGCTGTTGTTGTCCCCCCCCCCACGTCTCCTTGCTTCTTCTCCTTCCTCTGTGCAGGCCCTTTAAACAAAGCAACACATGCAGAGCATGCTGGGAGTACTGCCCGTACCTTCTGCATTTTCTGCTTTGTCTAAACCCCCATAGAGCAGAAGGAGTGAGGCAAGAGAGCCAGGACTGTTCTGGGAACATTTCCAGAATGTTCAGCACTTCCTAGTTCTGATCACTGTAAAAGCGTGTGTCTGTGAGCACAATCCTAACATGGAGTTAGGCTGGCAAAGTTAGGCCAGCACAAGGGCCACCGTAAAGTGCGTTTGGACCACTCTCGGAGTCAGGGAGGAGGGCGCACGTCTGTGTGCCATCCTCCCTGACTCCGAGAGTGGTCCAAACGTACTTTACAGTGTCCCTTGTGCCAGCCAAACTTTGCCGGCCTAACTGTGCCAGCCTAACTCCAGGTCAGGATTGCGCCCTGTGTCTGTGCACGTGTGCCCTCCTGCATTTTTGGAATACTAATATAACCTTTTAAGTTCCTCCGGATTTAAAATTAAGGACATTTTTGAGTCATCGTTTTTCAATAAGCACAGTCAAACCAGAATGCCAAGAAAACCCAAATCCTGCTTTTGATTAAGTGAAACTTCTCTTTATTAATACCCTGAAATGTGAACTGTTCAACCAGGCAGTGAATTCAAAACTAACGTTACCAAGGCGGATTCTTGCCAGCATAAATATCACGTAAGGCTCTGCTTTCCCCACGTGGGTGGATGCTATTCTGAATGGTGTTATTTGGAGGACATCATTATTCTAATAGGGAACTCGTTTCATTTTCATTCAAGCTACTCATGCGATGCCATGATTGGGTTCCATTCTAGAAGCAGAAAAACATGACGCCGGATGAAGTTTCCTAAAGCATCCGTCTTGCTTTATGCCCATTTTCAGAGACCTCTGACAGTGTTTCTGCATCTCCTGTTGTTGTGCCATATAAAGGGTTGGCAAAGGACACACTCTTTATGTCATCGCAGCAAGAAAGCTAGGAGAAACAAGGCAAGCAGTTATTTCAAAACTAAGTGATAAACGGCAGTAATGCATAGCGTCGACTGAGGCATATAAATAAAATGCAGACTAATTTGGAGAACATATTTCAGGAAAAAAAACACATTTCAAATAAGTCATACCCATCACAAACTGTATCACCTATCACACATCATGAGCTACGACGCATTTACAATATATGCATTCTTGCTAATGTGGATCATGGAACAGTGTTCTGCATCATAATGACTAAATCCATTGTAAGGTTATTGATTCTGTGCCTCCTTTTGGTTCCTACAGAGGTGTGGAAGAAAAAGCCAAGCTGTGCGCATTTAGTTAGGGGGAAAGGAGATGAATGTTAACCTCCTGCAATCAAGGCTGGCTCTAGCAGTAGCGGGGCCCAACGTGGGGCATTTCTGTGGGGCCGTCCTACGGGGCCCCTCACTCACCAAGAAGAGTGCTGTTTATGCCGTGTGCAAAGCATGGCATGTGGAAGTCGTTGGTGGTGATATCTTAACATCACCGCCAACTGCTTCCAGGTGGCCCATCTTGGGCTGTTCAGAGGCAGGTAGGAGAGACCAAGGTAAAGCTGCTCTGCTCGCCCCACTGACTTACAGCCCATAGAGTTCCCAGCCACATCCATAGGCAATATGCTCACCCTGCTTGTGCAGCCCCCCTGAAGTGCGGGGCCCGATGTGATGACATTGGCCATATCGGCTTAAAGCTGGCCCTGCCTGCAATGCACTCTGGGCTTTTAGTCAGTTTCTAAGTCGACAGTTTCTAAGGCAGCTGCCTTGCTGAGATGGGTTTGCTTGCTTGCTGTACAATTTTGAGGGGGACCTTGCTGGGGTGCACAGTTGAATGGGACCTCCATGGAACTGGGCTTCAAGCTGCTTGTGGTGAAAATCCAGGGTTAGTTAGGAAAAGGAAAAGGATGCTTATCATCTCTTATTTTGGGAAAATTTGCCCAATTAAGGGGCAGCAATCATTGGCCCGGCTGGAGTGGAGCCTCGGCTATGGAGTTAGGCTGGCTTAGTTAGGCCAGCAAAGTTTGGCCAACACAGGGACCACCATAAAGCACATTTGGACCACTCTCGGAGTCAAGGAGGATGGCGCACATCTATGTGCTGGCCTCTGACTGAGAGTGAGCCAAACATACTTTACGGTGTCCCTTGTGCTGGCCAAACTTTGCTGGCCTAGCTAAGCCGGCCTAACTCCAGGTTAGGATTGCACCCTAAGTGACACAATAGGCTGTGTGCTGGATGGGGCCTTCCTGTTCACGCATGTGCATTGACACCAGAGATCATCCATCCATTCCTATGCAAAGGGCAAACTTGTGGAGATTCTGCAGAAGAAGCTGAACTCAGAAGCCTCACAACTGCAGTAATTTGCAATGAACATTTTAGGATGCCATCCTCAAAAGGCACAAAAGCGACCAAAAAGCATTGCGTTACCAGGATCAGGTCACTGTTCTCTGAAGATAAGGATGGTCCCTGGCTAATCAGGAAAGTTGGGGGCTGTGATTTCTCAGCTAATGGAATCAGGCCACTGTCGCAGGACTCCTCATCCCGTAGCAAAACTTCTTAATGTAAGAAATGTAAATGCGACCAGAGCTTTACAAGAACCATCTTTTCACCTAGGAGTGAAAGCAGGGCTATCATTTCAGCCATCCATTCCAGGGGATGTAATTCTTTCAGAAAGCCTTTTAAAAAGAAAACTATTCCCACATACCTCCTGCTGTGCCTGCCACGGAGAAACACTGATCTGAACTCCCAGCGAGGCAGCGCACTCTGAAGACTACAAAAGAGACAAACATTAGCTTCAGGCCAACCTCACTCCACAGTGAACAAAACAACAGTAATATTGCCAGCTCTATCAGTCCAAAAGCTTACAGTAAGAAGGCAAAAAATTTATTCATAGCATCAGCAGTCCCAGGGGGGCTGCTGCTGGCTTTAGTAGGACGCTACAAATACAGTGCCCCTCCCGCCCCTGCAGGGAAGCTCAGCTTCTGATTCACATTATCACAAAAGGCATCAGGGGAGCCAATAGCAGGCAAGCATTAGAACTCTAAAAGGTGAGACTGAATTGGGTTCCAGCTCATCTGGACAGTAAACACAAGGAATCTTCTAACGGGCTTATCCTAAGGCTATCTGCAATGGCAAGTAGGAGAGGTGCTTAGGATGGAAATCCAAAAAGTGATGGCAATGCAACATCATAAATAAATGTGGTCGATTGAGTTGCTGTGTGAGTAGAACAGCACTGCAGAAAGATGCTCTAGATCAGTTTTTCTCAAATTATGGTTCGGGACCTACTTGGTGGGTCACGATCTGATGTCAGCTGGGTTGCGGAAAGCTGGAAGCCGCCATCTTGGAAACTGCAGACTTCACTCTTGCTATATTCCTTTTATGAGTGTTAGATTAAATTAGTGTCAGATTGAACTGTGACATCACTTCCTGTTGTGATGCCAATTTCAGGACAACATTTTGCTCTCTGCACTGGGCTACATTTTCTTTAGCTATGCCCCTGCATCCAATTCTGTCATCATGCTCTGTTTCTCAACCTGCTACAAAAGGAATTCTGTCCTGGATCTGTTGTTGCTGACACTGGAGTGCACAGCTGACATGAGCAAGTATTGTTAATGTAGCCCTCTCTCAAACTCAGAGGAGGAGGCTTTTACCAAAATTAAGCAACACACCATGGTTGGTTTTAAACACCGAGAGAAATCTGATCACATATTCATGAAAAGATAAAGAAAATGTGATTTGCCGTTGCAATCCTATATTGCAACACTGATCACAGGAGGGCGGAGATGAAATAGGCTTAATTGAGTCTTTGATTCCAAAGAATTCTAGATAAAGCCCCTTTGATTAGTTGTTTTTAATAGCTTTAATAGCTATCATTAGGTAATTGCCAAGTGATTGTAAATGCAATCAGAATATAGGAGGTTTAAAACAAAGCCGAATTTCTGGCCCACAATGTTTGCCTCCTTTTTGTGAAGTGTTAAAACTCTTGTGTACCAAATGGATTCCTAATTCAATTCCTAAGATTTTTATAAGAGTGCTGAACTCTTTAACTTGCCATCAGCAAATGGGATTCAGGAAACTCAAACCTTCCCTTCACATTTGCAGTCGTGCCCATTGTGACACCACTGCCATAGTATGAAGAACAATGCGCACACAAAGCATTGCATGGTTCAGGACATGCAGAGCATTAATGGGTTGAATGGACTAGTGGTTCTCAAATTGTGAGCTGTGACTCCTAGAGGAGCTGCGGAAAGCAGATGGGGGAGCCACAAAATCCCTGCAAAAACCCACTGCCCTATACAATGTATAGGACTGTAACCCCAATGGGCAGCTGTGGCCAATGGCCCAGTAGGTCAAGGGACCCACTAAAGTTTGGGAACCACTGGACTAGTCAGATCTTACTGCAAACAGCATTCCTTTCTAGGAATACTTGCTAGAGCCTAGACCCCTTTGACAGCTGTGTGGTGTCGTGACGAGTTGTACCTCTGGATGTTAAGAACATAAGAGCCTTTCTGGATCAGGCCAAGGGCCCATCTAATCCAGCTTCCTGTATCTCACAGTGGCCCACCAGATGCCTCAGGGAGCACACAAGACAACTAGATACCTGCGTCTCATTACCACTCCCTTATATCTGGTATTCTGAGGTAAAATTCTGAGGTAAAATTCTGAAGTAAATATGAGGTAAATAAAACAGAATTAAGAATATAAGAATAACTCTGCTGGATCAGGCTAAAGGCCCATCTAGTCCAGCTTCCTGTATCTCACAGTGGCCCACCAGATGCCTCAGGGAGCACACGAGACAACAAGATGCCTGCATCCTGTTGCCACTCCCTTTGTACCTGGCATTCTGAAGTAGCCTACTTCTAACATAAGGAGATTGCATCACCCATTATGGCCTAAACCCCATGATGGATTTTTCCTCCGGACAACTGTCCAATCCCCTTTTAAAGGCACCTAGGCCAGATGCCATCACCACCTGCTGTGACAAGTTCTACAGATTAATTACCCACTGGTTCCTTTTATCCGTTCTAACTCTCCCAACACTCAATTTTAGTGGATGTCCCCTGGTTCTGGTGTTGTGAGAGAGGGAAAAGAACATCCCTCTATCCACATGTTCGGTGATGACATCATCATGCAACTGCCGAATTTCTTGCCAAGCTCTGCACTGCATGGAGCTCGGTTGGGAGTTGTGCGGCCATGCTGCCACGTACCGGAGAAGGAACATGGACTTCATCCCATCATGCCCTGCATTCACATCTCCTCCATCTTCATTCCAAAGGGATCTGCCCAGAGAACCTTGCACAACTTCACTGAAATGAACACAGGCTGTGTACCAGCAGTGCCCTGGTGGATTGCCACCATCTCCGAGAAATAATAATATGATCGGCAACTCGTGTTGGCATTTCTCAGATTTACCAGCTTTGGTGGGAAAAAAAACAGTGGCTACGGAGATATTTTTTGCACAGAATTGCCTTGAATGTGGCATTTACCAGCGTGCTGAGAATAGGCTGTAACTGAAATCTTTTCTCTGCTGCTAAGAATGTAGTATTTTTGTAGCCCTTGTATTCTTCATTTAAATACATTCACCAAGGGATGCTCCGACTCCCTTTCATGGGTAATATATCTGGAAAACAACTGCAGCTTTATAGTATGCACTTCCTAAAGTGTATGGCATCTGTTTCCACCTACCTTTATGGTTTGAGCCTCATAAAGTGGGTTGTCAAATGCAGTATCGGGGAATTCCTCTGGTTTCCTTTAAAAGAGACAATGTCAAAGGGTGGTACATGTTAAAACTGCATTAGTTTAACAGCAAGAAGGGAAAAGAAGGACCAAAATTCTTATTCACTAGAATGATGCCAGGGAGCATATAATGAAAATGGCTTCCTTTTCTTGCTATGCAGCAAATTAAGAACTGAACTCCTCTTTTAGCTGTTGTACGACAGAGCCGTCTTCTGTGATTTTTAAAAACAGCACTCAAAACAATTTTGTGCAATTGTGAAAAAAGAAACCTTTTAATACAATCATAATCACATAAACAACACTGAAGTACTTCAAATGGAACCGTCTAATGAAACATAAATTCCAAGGTGACAATAAACTATTCCAGTTATATTTAAATCAAAGATGTCTTGGTCTTTAAGGGCACAATCCTAACCTCGAATTAGGCTGGCACAAGGGACTTGTGCTGGCTCAAGAGTGTTGCAAATGTGCCATAAACTGCACCACTCTCGGAGTCAGGGAGGCTGGCACATGGATGTGCGCCATCCTCCCTGACTCTGAGGGTGTCAGAATTGAATTCAATTCACAGTGCAATCCTATGCATGTTTGCTCAGAAGTAAGTCTCATTGTATTCAATGGAGCTTGCTCATAGGAAAGTGCACATAGGATTGCAACCTCAATTGAATTCAGTGGGACTTGCTTGTGAGTAGACAGGCATCGGATTGCACTGTAAAGCTGCAGTCATATATACATCTCTTTGTAGAAGCAAGTCCTATGCGCAGAATGGGATTTACATCTGAGGAGACATACACAGGCTTGCTCTGTCAGATTCCAATTTGCTTATAGTATTTATAGTATTTATTCTTTATAGTATTTATTCTTTATGGTATTTAAGATAAAATACTTTATGTGAAAGAAGTTACCTTCTTTTATTTGTCTGTTTGTGTCAGAGGCACAGAATCAGTCATATCGTGCAATATGTCAATTGCCAAAGAACTGCTGACCCCAAGATGTTGTGGTTTTTTTGCGGGGAGGGGAGACTTGGAAAGACAACCTACATGGATCTCCTTCATCCAGAACAGCACTCTGTGTTTAGGTCACAACAGCAAGAGTACTGTCCAAATTCTGGGAGGCCCACGAAGGACGCTTCCTGAGTTTCTCCCAAATTTTGGAGCTGGCAAGGCTTCTGCAGTTGGCAGTCTGAGGTAATTTTAATAATGCTTTCTCAATTTCCAAAAATAGATTGGAGTCATGTTATAGTCCAGTAATCCTGGTAAAAATTATTCCACATCCCCTATTATAACGATGCCTTAATAGGTGCAAACGAGCTAAATGCGTATTTCTTTCCCTATGGAGATACATCTCTCTTTCCCCCTCCCTTTTTTTTTAATTCTGCAGAATTAGCAGAATGAGATTTAAAAGCAGTGGCAGACCTAGAGCAGCTGACACTCAGGGCAAATAAATATTTAACTCCCCAGGGCCCTCCCCCACCCAATACACATCCTCAGAAGTCTTCTTGGAGGCCTTAGAAAGGCACTTCTGATTTTTGCTGAAAACTGGAAATGCCTTTTTAAGGCCTCCAAGAGGACGTCTGACACCCCCTCAAAATGTGGTGCCCAGGGCAACGTACCCTCTAGCCCTGCTTTAGCTATGCCACTGTTTACAAGTGATATAAATCCATGTTAGAATTTCATTGTAAAATGGAATTATTTTTTTTTTTTTTTTTAAATGCAGGAGACCTCTTTAACAACCAGCTGAGGAGTCTCTGAATTTCAACAGAGCCATGGTACTGGGCAATGAACCATAATCCTTCACTTGTTATCATTTTCTGGATGGAAACTTTAAGGTTTTTGTCCTGTTGGAGAAAATGTACACTTACATTTTCCCTAGTGAGGCAAATAGCCGTTTGCAGGAGGGTTTACATTGGCAATAGAGGACATGGAGGAAGGGATAAGCCCCTTTCTTAAAAAAAGAAAAGAAAAGATTGCATTTGTTTCCACTTGTTTGAAATTGGTGTCATTTAAAAATTAGCTTTGCTTACTGATTACTTTTGCACATCAGCCATGCAAATCAGGCCATGGGATCCCACTCTTCCCACGGGGGCGGGGAAGATGGCGAAACCATCAATGGTGTGCAGAGCTGGCCTGCTTGCGCTAACATTGTGGTTTTGACTTTCGAGTCAACAGCACTTTAGGAATTTGATTACACAGTTCGAATGTTGAAACCACACACTCTAACACTGTCCCATTGACCTTAGGAGGCCTTTTATTCACAAAGCCAGTCCAACTGACTTCACTGGAAAAAGGATCCCAGCATTTCAGCCATAGTCTTAAACAATAATTGATGCAGGGCTCTGTGAGGCCAATCCTTGTCCTCAGCTACAGGAGGGTGTACCTGTATGACACAAGCATATCTAAACATGTGTACTTTCACGCCAAAAAAGGTATCATGCAGACTGCAATGAAAATGAGTGCAATGAAACAAACCATGCTGGACTGTCCATATTCTGTCAAAGGTTATGGCCAATTAACCAGGAACATTTTATTTATTTACTTAATTAAATTTTATTTTATCATGGGTGGGGGCTGCAAAATCTTCTTTGATCCCAGATAGCAGATGCCTTAGTCCTATGCCACTGGTCCCATGGGAATTTGGGGGAGGATAATTTATTAGTAGGGCATTGTGGGATGTGAGTCCCCTACCAGCAGCGCAGAGTGCCTTGCCAATTGTCAAAAATCTGATGGTGTGTCTTGACAATTTGAGTGCCTTCTCAGTGGGCTGTGAGATGAAAAAGATTGAAAATCACTGCTGTATACATACTGTAGGTACACTTACTGTATGTAAACAACCTGTTGCACCCTTGGGCCAGCATATATTGCTGCATACGGAGGGGCTGGACCAACATTGCAGGTAGCAAATGAGGGAGGAAGTTCTTCCCTCTTGAATAGGCAGGTCAGATGACAGAAGACTTGCTGAGGGGGGAGGGGGAGCTCCCAGAGTCCCCAGTTTGGTTAAAGCCTCTGTCCCCCCCCCCGCCTCATCGCTGGATTCTTGGCACTTCCAGAAGTCCGCACTAGACATTTTCCCTTTCCTTACAGCCTTTACAACAAGTTGCATTCTGTGATGCGGCTGAGCGACAGGCCCTAGCCCACTGCCTCGCCCCACGACTCTGTGCTGGCCCTGTGGTTACACAGGCAATGACTTACAGCAGAAACAACTGAAGGACACCTCAGAATCCTGTGGGCGGGACGCTGACCCTGCCTGGAACCACTGAGAAGGGGAGTTCACAGGTAAGTACACACCTTCCCGTTCTCCAGTAGTTCCAGGCAGGGTCAGCGTAGCACATCTGGGACGTACCCAGTGGCGTCATGCTGCCGGAACGCTGGGCGGGAGGAACGGGTGAGCGGCAGCCCGCCCGTTGCATACCGCTCCGTTTCGCCATCTTCCCCGCCCCCGTGGAGCGATATGCAACGGGCGGGCTGCCGCTCACCCGTTCCTCCCGCC
>JAJKFI010000009.1:25007130-25029223 GCA_029204185.1 Lerista edwardsae
GGCGGGAGGAACGGGTGAGCGGCAGCCCGCCCGTTGCATATCGCTCCACGGGGGCGGGGAAGATGGCGAAACGGAGCGGTATGCAACGGGCGGGCTGCCGCTCACCCGTTCCTCCCGCCCAGCGTTCCGGCAGCATGACGCCGCTGGACGTACCCAACCCGTACCCACAAAAGAGAAAATTAATAGGGTGGGATTAAATTGAGGCATCCTGGCCCACGCTCTGCAGGACCTGTCTGGCAAAAGCTGAGTCCCTGGCTGCAAAGCTGTCTCTCTTGTAGTGGATGGCGACGTGGAGTGCTGGTAACTTGCTCTCACACTGGCTGAGTTTGGCTAGCATGGGGCCTTGGGAAGGGTTGGGGAAGGCAGGACGGGGGATGGAATGGGGTGGAGAGCAGGCGGGTCCGTGGACAGGCTGGTCTGTGGAAGGGGGCGGAGCACAGATCCAGCCATTGGGCTGGATCCTAACCTCTTATGTTCTCTGCCCCCCCCAGGCCGGGCAGGCCCAATTTTGATTTTGCTGGTGCAAATCTGAGCAGCCTCATAGTGCTGGCTGGGGCTTTCCTAGAGTAAGGGGAAATATCCCGTTACCCCAAGGTGAGCTCCAGCTGCTGCCTTATCTGCATTGGATGCAGCGCAGGCCAGTGGGCCTGCCTGCTCCAATGCAGGTTAGGACTGGGCTGCCCCACAAACCAGGACGTACTGGGATCCTGCATTTGATTCCATAGGCCCTGACACATTGAATATTCTCCAAACAAGCCACCCAACAGTTTTACTTGAATTTTTTTCAAAGAGATCATGAAGGCTCTTCTACTAAGTATAGAGTCGTAACTTGGGGTCATTGCCGTCTTCTAATGTTTGCTTGTTGTCTGACATAACCGAGACATTATCCTTATTGAAAGTGATAGCCGATGATTAACATAATCAGTAGTCTAGCCTTCACAAGGTCCCCCAATGAGTCTGAAGCTGGGTCTCCACTTTACAGCAAGGAGCAAGCCAACCCGCTGCTTGCAAATGGTCCAAAGTAATCAGAAAATAGGCCAGAATATTCTACTCATTCGTATTATTGTGCTTTGAAAAGGAAATGAAAATAGACAATGTTCCAAAACAACAGGATTAGAGAGAAGAGGATCAATTTGAAGTTTGTTATTGAAAAGCCAGTGGTCTCCATTTCTAGAGAAAAACCAATGTTTAGTTAAAGAGTTCAGTGTTTTGTTTTGTTTTTTAAAAAAAACCATTATACATAATACAGCTGACCAGACAAGAAAAAATTTAATCTTGGAATTCCAAGAGCTGATCACATGGAGAAGTGTTTAAACTTGTCACATAATAGAGTGGCAATTTGGGATTATGTAATATTATGTAATATGTAATATCCGTCCATCCTCTAGGAGAGATGCACCATCCTTACCAACAGTACATGGGGAAAGGCAAAATTGATCACAAAGAGCTCACTGAGGCCTACATAAATCACTGAGGGCGCAATCCTAACCTGGAGTTAGGCCGGCACAGTTCCATCATGTCACTGCCAACTATTTCCAGGTGCCACACTTCACACACAGCACCACAAGCATTCTTCTCATCATGGTTGTGTGTTGAGTGGGAGGCTCCATGGGGAGCATGGGGGTCCCCAAGGGAATGCCCCACATTGGTTCCTGCCATACTTTGGGTCAGCCCTGCCAAGGAGTCCCTGTAATTGTTGCATGTATACATCTAGGTGTGAATTTTGAAATCTGAAACGTGACATTTTCCTTTGAATCAATTGAGCCATTCATGGAACAACCAATTGGTTTAAAATTGGGAAAGGAGTACAACAAGGCTGTATACAGTCACCCAGCTTGATATGCAAAGTACATCATGAGTAAGGCTGGGTTGGATTATAAGCTGGAATCAAGATAGCTGGGAGAAATATCAACAACCTCAGATATGCAGACAATACCACTCTAATGGCAGGAGGTGAGGAAGACCTAAAGAACCTTCTGATGAGGGTAAAAGAGGAAAGTGCAAAAATTGACTTGAAGCTCAACATTAAGAAAACTAAGATCATGGCAATTACTCCCATCACTCCCTGGCAAATAGAAGGGGAAGAAATGGAAGCAGTGACAGAGTTTATTTTCCTGGGCTCCAAGATCACCGCAGATGATGGTTGCAGCCATGAAATTAAAAGATATTTACTTTTTGGGAAGAAAGCTATGGTGAACCTAGACAACTTAATAAAAAGCCAAGACATCCTGCCAACAAAGGTTCACATAGTCAAAGCTATGGTTTTCCCAGTAGTATGGACCATAAGGAAGGCAGAACACCAAAGAATAGATGCTTTTGAATTATGGTGTTGGAGAAGACTCTTGAGAGTCCCCTGTACTGCAAGGAGATCCAATCGGGCAATCCTACAGGAAGTCAAGCCTGACTGCTCCCTGGAAAATACTGAAGCTGAAGCACAAATACTTTGGCCACCTCATGAGAATAGAGGACTCTTTAGAAAAGATCCACATGCTGGGAAAGATTGAAGGCAAAAAGAGAAAGGGGCGGCAGAGGATGAGTTGGTTAGATAGTGTCACCGATGCAATGAAGATGAAATTGGGCGAACTCTGGAAGCTAGTGGAGGACAGGGAGGCCTGGCGTGCTGTGGTCCATGGGGTCGCGAAGAGTCGGACATGACTTAGCCATTCATCTCCAGTGTAATCCTATCAATGGAGTGGGGAGAAAGGGGGAGAAGATTCTACATGCACAATCAATCTCTTTGAACACCCAACTGCACACTGATTTATGAACTATGGTAAATATGTACTGGCGAGAAGGTGCTTGCATTCCCTTGAATTACAGCACTGTCCAGAGTGGGGGGGGAAAACACACCTTGACTGGGAAAAATGCCCACCAACCTATTCAGATCAAATTGACCTTTCAAATACGTATGTTAAAAGAATGTATCAAATGTTCTGCAAATAAAGCAGAAGCTCAATTTTACCAATCAATGTGCCATTGCACACAGTTTGATCTGAAAAAGAAATTGTGATTATTCCATGCAGCTGACGGCAAGAGGGTCAAGGTGGACTCCAGGCAGAGTCAAGAGGCGCTTTTGTTGATAGGTTTGGAGTCCCAGTCCCCTTAAATCCCTTGCTTGAGTAGGCTCTTAATATATAGCCAGGCCATCAAGTTCGACTATTCATTTCCTCCTCAGACACTTTCTGCCCCTTTATATTATGGCTAATGGGTTCTTTTATCACTCTCATCGTTGGGGTGCCCAACTCCATCTCAGGGCACAAATGATGTCCTTGTTTTCCCTCTGCATATCAAAAGACCATTTCACCCAGTTAGGTTGCATGCAGTCGAAAACGTATGATGTGATGTCGGCAGCATGATTTTGAAAAGATGACCATGACGACAAAGAATCAAAGCTGTCTTAGTTAGGTGAGGCTAAGCTGGGTGAGAAAAAAATAGTTCAAAAGCAGCTATTAATCTGGATTATAAACATTGGTAATATAAGAGAGGAGACACGTATCTTGATATTCTGGGCAACAGCCACAAGATCACATGCATTTCCTCCCTCCAAGGCAATGACTTTGCCAACCTTTTTCATCGCACAGAACACTGACAAGGCACTGAATTGTCAAGGCACACCATCAGTTTTTGGACAACTGGCAAGGCACACTGGACTGCCAGCAGGGGACTCACATCCCCCAATCATCCTACTAACATATGACCAAACTCTTCCAAACTCCCACAGGACTCCTGCGGACCATTAGCAGCACACCATTGTGCCACGGCGCACTGGTTGAAAATGGCTGTTCCAAGGCTGTTCCTGTCTCCAGAACACTTCCATGCATTGATCTGCACCATGACAGAAAGCAATACTGAGTTGCCACAAGGCCATCTTGAGAGCTCACTGTCCATGCCATGGGATGTACAAACAGGTTTCCATGTAGTGATATGCTTAGGGTAACGCATTGTTTTATAGAGGTGCTACCAGGTTGCTGGCTTTCCTTCAATCTATTGCTTGGGGTTGGGTCCTCAATGAGGTCGGGAAGCCTCAGTTTGGGGGTCATGGCAATTTACAGTAATGAAATGGATTGAAGACCACTGGACTAGAGAACCACCAGGTAAAAGGAGAGGCGTACCCCTTCAGGTATCAGGAGACTGTGTCCCAGGGCTACTCAGGTGCTTAGCAATTGTGCTACAATAGCCTTCACAAGTGCCAAGTTTCATGGTAACCATTCCTGCATTCTCTAATCAGTATATTTGGTTACAGTGAACACTGCTAGGAGGGCATAACAGGGACAGGAAATGAGTGGATTGGCTTCCAGGAGGGGAACAGGATGAACAGTGGGTCCCCAGTCTCATTCTTCACTTACGGATTTATTTGTTAGGGTCATGGCATGAAAAATGTTGAAGACCCCTGAGCTATTGCTTACCTTGTACAGATGATCTGCATGCAAAACACGGTTTTTGTATGTGATTGGACGAACTCTCTAGCATCAGAGTTAGGACAGACTCTCCTGCTAGTGTTGGCCTGGGAGCTCTAGCACTGACACGGGGGTGCCGGTTGGCGCCCCCACATCGGCACTAATGGCACAGTGCCAACGCAACCATGTTGCATCGGAGCAACACAATCCCCAGGATTGCACCCTAAGCGACCGAAACAACATGCGTGTTTTCAAATGGCCCATTAGCTCCATGATCACTGCCTTTAAAGAACCAATACCCGGAAGTTGGATAGCATATATTTGTTTAGGCTCCTTTGAAATTGAATTTGACCTTGGCAAAAAGGAAAGCAGGGTGGACGTAAACGTTTTCCTGCTTACACACCAATCAGCTGAAAGTCATTATGGTGCTTTCTCCTCTTTCCCTCAAGAAGGGCAGGCGCCAATGAAAGAGGGAAAGAGCTGCCTCCTGCCAGCTCTTTCCCAGTCTTTCGCTCTGAAACCAAAGCTCTGGAGTTTAAACAGCATGAATATGCAAAGCCTTCACGTTCTCAGAGTCTGGGGAATGCAGAGCAAAAAAAATTGCACTGTGCTAAGCAGAAGCCACGGAGACTTTCCTCTGTCTGCCTGTCAGTGTAGCAATGTCACTGCCTTCTGCCAAGCCACAATGCTGGCAGCCGGGGGTTGCTGAGCTCTCTCGTACCTTTCCAACAGGAGTTCCAGTCATGCGAAAGACTTTTCCAGACGACTGCTTGAAGTCTTCGTATTTCAGAAGGAAAAAGGCCAGCCTGGGAGGCTGTGCTGTAAGTGGCCGATTTGAACGCAATGGGTAGCCAAAGTAATGTACTTTCCTCAAGCAACTTGCTCTGATAACATGCAGTTGAGGGTCATTAAGGCCGCAATACTAACCTGGAGTTAGGCCAGCACTGTTAGGCCAGCAAAGTTTGGCCGGCACAAGGGCCACCGTAAAATATGTTTGGACCACGCTCGGAGTCAGAGAGGCCACCACACAGATGTGCGCCATCCTCCCTGATTCCGAGAGTGGTCCAAACGCACTTTATGGTGGCCTTTGGGCCTGCCAAACTTTGCTGGCCCACCTGTGCCGGCCTAACTCCAGGTTAGGATTGCGCCCGAAGCCTCATAAGAAGAGCCCATCTTGGGGGTGGGGAGTTGGATTGCGCTCTAAGTTCAGGTTCATTTATACTCTTTCATCCTCAAGTTTCATGTTGACGGCACTGGGGTCAATTTATTGTCTCGTAGTGATTGCTGGATTTCTAACTTGTATTTTTATTTTCTGTAAACTGCTTTTTTTTCGTTGTTGAAAGGAGGCCAGACTACAATTGTGTAGCTTAAATATCAATCCCCATAAGAGGAAGTTAGGCTTTGTCTCTGAAGACAGCAGGTTTCTCTCTTCTGACCCACCCATCTCATTGTACTCCAAGAACGGGGGGAAAATGGACACTATTTCAAAGGGAAACAAGTGGTTGCATAAGGGCTATTTTTCCATCTCCGGATATATTTACTTAACCCAAGTTTCACTCAGCTGTTTTTGACGCGTGAAATCCAACATGAGAAAGACTGTACTAAACCATGATGAAGTCTTGTTAGTGGTCTCAACCCTTACACAGATTAACTTTTAGAAATATATCTGCAAGCTTACTGTTGCCATAAAACGGAGGGCGCAATCCTAACTTGCACTGGAACGGCAAGGCCAGCAGGCCCACACCATATCCAGCATAAGTTTGGAGCTGGCTGGAGCCTCCCTGGGGCAAGGGCACACTTGGGCCAGCCGCCCTGATGGGCTTGGATCTGTGCCTGTGCAGCTCCAAGCAAGCCATGTGGCCCGAATTGGCCCCAACCCCACCTCCTTCCCGGGCCAGCATGCCTCCCGGCTCACCCACCCCTGCCCAGTTCCTCCAGTAGTGTCAGCCTACCGGTACGCTGGGCGTGTCTTCCGGGTGAGCGGCAGCGCGATCGCTGCATTCTGTTGCGTAACGGTGAAAGCCCGCCCGCTGCAGCGGGCGGGCTTTCGCCGTTACGCAACAGAACGCAGCGATCGCGCTGCCGCTCACCCGGAAGACACGCCCAGCATACCGGTAGGCTGACACTACTGAGTTCCTCCCGGCCTCCCCCCCCCCAGAACAGTTCTTGTGCCAGCCAGACTCAGCGGGCGCAGGAGTGGTGCAGCACGGCCTTTGGCCAGCGCCTTTGGGCCAACACTGCTGCTAGCATTAGCCCAATGGCACCAGGGCTGCTGCAAGGGTGCTGGCGGTGCTCTTGCGCCAGCGCTGCTGCTGTTCGGCCAACACTAGCAGCGAGCGTCAGCCGAACGACAGGCATAATTTTTCAGTTTTCCAATACGAATGTTACCAATACATTGTCAGTTTTCCAATACGAATAGTACTTTATTAATATTATTAATGCCACTTTTTCTTCGAGTACAGTACTATAATTGCAGAGCAGAAGACTGTAACAAAACATCACATTAATTGATTTCCTTGCCAGTAGACTACTTAAAGTGGACCTGGAGTATGGACACAGGGCTTTATATGCACTTGTCCTCCAGTGCTAAGCCTTGAAGTTGGATTTCCAAGGTCAGATGCTCCTCCTGGGCAAGTGTCAATTCTGTGTTATTCAGCCAGTTGCCTCAAGCTGTTGGAGCAGTGTCATCTGCATAGATTTATTTGTGAGTCCTTCTGTTACGAATTTTGCTGAGCTGGACTGTTTTCTGAGGTACAGAAGAAACCTCAAAAGGTTTCTGAAGTTACCAATAGAGCTGGTCTACTCACCCGGAATTTATATTTTGACAACTTGGAGGTCAAAAGGCCCTCAAATGGTTTGTTCTCAATAACAAGTAGAGGTCTGCCCTATATATCTGTGGGTTCAGAATCCACCAATTTAACTTTGTGGGGTCTGAACCTGAGCTTCTGGATGTGACTTCTGGTTATGTCCAGGAGGACTTCTGAGACCTCGTTGGGCAGAAAAGTCCCCAAAGGTGTTAGAAGGTCATTTCCAGTTTTTATGAACACCAGAAGTGTCTTTCTGGCATGTGGCTTCTCCAGACCTCAGAACTTCTCCGGGGGTCCAGCTTCCTGTATCTCACAGTGGCCCCCCAGATGCATCAGGGAGCACACCAGTCAACAAGATGCCTGCATCCTGCCGCCACTCCCTTGTATCTGGCATTTTGAGGTAAATTTTTGAGGTAAAATTCTGAGGTAAATAAAACAGTATTTGCTATCTTGTCTATGGGGAGGGAGCTATAATAACCTGCAACCCAACCAGGGCCTTAAGAACCTAAGAAGAGCCCTGCTAGATCCAGCCAAAGGCCCATCTAGTCCAGCTTTTTGCATCTCAGTGGCCCAACAGATGCCTCAGGGAGTCCACAAGATTAGATACCGGCATCTTGTTGCCACATCCCTGCAATTGTGGATTCACTTATCTGTTTCAGCATTCACCGGCATTCCTTTAACAGAACCTCCTGTGGATGGTGAAGTATCCAACTATATCCAGTGATGTTGACCCTCCTTCAATGTTGAATGTGACCCATCCTCTGATATAGTGCATAATGGTGTCCTGGCCACAAAGTCATACTACTGCCCAGTCTTCCATCTACTACCCCTAGCATGTGCTCTGTTACTGATACATGGGTTTTTCCAGTTTCTAGAAGTATCCATGGAAGCTGCTCCTCATTTGGGGATGGAATTTGCCTTTGCAAAACGTTTTGCAGCAACCACTACTATTCCCCAACCCATCCATCCCAACACATTTAATGAGCTGAATTTGAATTATAGACTTTTGCAATTTTAGCAGGACTGTAATTTCACTTAGGTAAGCAAGCTACACTCCAATATTACACCCACTCAGAGTGTAATTCTAACCTGGCGTTAGGCCGGCACAGTCAGGCCAACAAAGTTTGGCTGGCACAAGGGCCACTGTAAAGCATGTTTGGACCACTCTCGGAGTCAGGAGGATGGTGCATGTCTGTGTGCTGGCCTCTCTGACACTGAGAGTGGTCCAAACATACTTTACAATGTCCCTTGTGTCAGCCAAACTTTGCTGGCCTAACTGTGTCGGCCTAATGCCAGGTAGGATTGCGCCCTCAGTCATCTAGGATCGAAACCGATTTATGTTGTTTTTGTTGACAAACAGCCCAAGGTGAGATTTCAAAGTGGAACCCAGAAAAAGGGCTGGCTTCCCCCTTGCTTGTTACACACTGGTTTTTTTTTGTACACAATGAAAGGCTTCACTTACGTTCCTGGCAATGTTCTCTTTGAAAAGATGCATGACACAATGACTGCAATTTCAATCAACAGGAAGGCGAATGCAATGCCCAGCCCAATCCAAGTACCTACAGAGACAAGCCAGTGAATGAGATAAGCAGAGAAATGTTGCCCTGAAATCACCCAAAATTATGGTATTGATTCTCTGGACTCACGGTTTTGCAGAAGACCAGGGGATGGAGCCAAAGGGGGCTTCACTTTTATGTGGCAACGGTTTCCTGTCCATTCATGTTCACATCTGAAACAAAAATGGTGTGAGAAATGACAAAATGACTGTAAAAGAGCAGCATCCATCACCCGGAGTACAATGTGAGACAAGCAGAAAGGGAAGTTGAAGCATGAGGAATAAGTTGTATAATGCAACACAGATGATGAATACCAATTCTGTCCATCTTCATGCAAATGTGTGCGGTGCTCAAAAGGTTCCAGGTTGGCTTGGAATCAACCCCAAATTGCAAGCACACGTTATTTCATTTAATACAGGGATCGAGGAGACATGGAAGAGGAGAAGCTGGGTGATACACCCAGTGATTTGGGTGGGGGATTTGGCACACTGCACCATGTACCAGATCTTGATCGGCCCTGCATACAATCTAACAGGATGCACACACAACAGTTCTGCTTTCTCTCTCCTCCCAAATGACCTTGGAGGCTCTATGGCATGATTCTAAAGACAAAGCCAGTACTAGAGACAAGAGGGATGCCCCTGCATGCTGGTTTTCAATTCTTCTGTCCTACAGTGGTTGGACCTATGGTAGAGTGCATGCTTTGCATGCAGAAGGTCTGGCATTTCTGTGAAAGGCTGGAAAACCCCCCAGGGTCAGAAGCCTTGATGAGGCCAGCCAGCACAGCCAGAACCGAGCAAGACGAACCAATGGTCTCACTCAGCAGAAGGCAGCGCCACATGCGCATTAACCCTGGAGCGCTGGCAAGGCCAGCCCATCTAGGAGCTCAACTGAAGCCACGGGTTCAGAGAGCAAAATGGCAGGAGCAAATGCTTCTCTCCGGCTGCCTGCAAATTCTGTGTCTCTTCTTTCTCCCAGACCCTGAATTTAAAATGGTGGAGGGTAATGGAGGTAATTGTCTTATGGCCCAATCTTAGCACAAGTGTGGCCCAATCCACACTAGAACAAGTGTTCTGGCGGCCTAAACAAAGTGTTCTGGACCTGGTGTTCACTGGAGATAGAGATAGTGGGTTGGCTATGAAGAAGACTAAGATTACTCCTTTATCTTGGACTGATCACTATCTTGTGAGCTTTCGGCTGGCAACTGGTGTCCACCCTTTAAAAGCAAGGGACTGATATACCATACTGACAGGTATGGTCCGCCCCCGGAGACTGATGGACCCAGATGGCTTCCTGATGACACTGGGAAACTTTCCTGATTCCCATGTTGGTGACTCTTCCGAAGCCCTGGCCGCCTTTTGGTATAGGGAGTCGGCTAGAGCCCTGGATCTGATTGCTCCTGAACGGCCCCGGCCTTGCCACCGTGCCAAGACAGCTCCATGGTTTACTCCATGGAGCTGCGAGCTATGAAACGGCTTGGCCGATGCTTGGAACAGAGATGGAGAAAAACGCGTGTTGAATCTGATCATGCACAAGCTATTGCCCGTTTCAGGCCATATTCTATCGCAACGATGGCAGCGAAGAAGGCATCTTTCTCTGCCACCATTGCATCCGCAACAAATAGCCCTGCGGAACTTTTCCGAGTTGTTCGTGAGCTGTTGCACTTGAATTCTTCTGCAAATGAGCCAGAGTCCTCGACTGACCTCGACTTACATTGTACCCTGCTTGTTCTCTGTAAGCCGCCTTGGGCATTTGCTTCGTATAAATTCTTCAAACAAACAGCTTTATAGTGAGCACGATGTTAAGACCATGCAGCGGGTCGGGAGGCAGGCAGGACAGGCAGAGAACAGTGGAAAAGGGTGGGGAGTGGTCCGAGGTGGGGCAGAGTGGTCCAAAGTAGGGCGCCCACCAAATCTTAGCCCCGGACATGATCTGCCTTCACCGGTTAACATATTGCTAGCGCAGGTCTGAGTTGGCGCGTGTGGCAGCAGGGCTCATCCCGCGGGAAGGGAAGAAGTGTTCCCATCCCCCGAGGCCAGAGTCGTAACATCCTACCCCAGCGCCCTGGGGCAGAGACACCACGACTCTGCCCATTTGTGCCCCTGGGGCAGGGATGTAATGGGTTCTTCCCAGGGGAGGGGCAAAGCAGCCTGCACCTCCTCTTTCGGGGAAAGCCCAGAGGAGACTGCCTTTGTGCTGCAAGGGCATGATACGCCTGGAAAATTTCTAGCCAGACCCAAACCCAGGGCTGCCTTAACTTGGCACAATTGTATGAAACCAGACAGAGAAGCATGTTGTAGTGTCCCACTTCCGTGCACTACTAAATGATTTCAAAATTGGTTCTCCAAGACTCTTCTTTCCGTCATGAAAGGCAGGTTTCCATGTAACGCCTTTGCAGTAGGAGGTATAACCACATTTTTTGCACATGGAAGAGGATTCCATTATTATGCATTTCCTCCAAAGAAAACGGAAAATCTGTTTGACCGTGGAAAGATGGAGATGCACCGATTAAAGAGAAACTTGCAATTCTGGAAAGCTGGAAATTGGCAAAGGAATTAAGGAAACAGGATCTCAGGAGACTGGGTGGAACAGCGATGAAATCAGGGAAAGAATTACAGAGAGAGCTGAAAGGAAGATGCTGAAGGAAAACATCAACAACAAAAAGAGAAAAAAAGACAGACCTGTAATTTTCTATTTGGGATGTAAAAATCCTGCATGTCTAGATCATGATTATCCTGTGTGATTAGATAATCCTGCATGTTGATAAATGTCCCAAAAAAGGAACACATTTGCAAATGTCACTGGGTGGATCTTGAAGAAAAAAAAAACACAGCTGGAAATACAAAGTGTTGCACAATATAGTCAGGGTTGAATTACACCCGTCTGTACTTTTGGATGAACCTGACACCCAATTAAAGCAACAGAGAACATGAATGCAACATGCAAGTACAATTTCCATTCACCGACAAAAAATGGTCAGTCCGCTTTTGCGTGGGACTCGTTCATAGTTCCCTCCTAGAAAACCCAGGATGCAAAGTCATGCAAAGCCAGAAGACAGCAAGCCAATGCATGCAAGAGGCAAGACCATAGCACAGGGGTACAGCACATGGTTATCCTTTGGAAGGTCACAAGTTCAGTCCCAGCATCTCTAGCTAGACAGCAGAGAATGGGAAAAAATGGTGCAATTGAGCGGCACCCTACTCTACTGCAAGACAGAGTAGGTAGTACTGGGTTAGGTGGACAAATGGTCTGACTCAGGCTGCAGTCCTATGCACACTTTCCTGGGAGTAAGGTCATGCAATTCAATGGGGCTTACTTCTGAGTAGACTGGGATAGGGTTGTGCTCTCAGTGTACTGTACTGTAAGACTGTATTCACATGTGGGAGAAAGTGGTATAGTTCAGTACAGGTCCAACCTTTTTATACACTGATTTTTGATGCATGGATTGGACTCGATGGCCACTGCAGATAGGAAGGACCCTGCCGATAAAAAAAATAACCCTTTAAAATCCTCATTTGAAAAACTGCTTTTCTAGAGAGTCAGACTATTAGAACTGCTGCTTTGTAGCTCACTCCACAAAAAGTGACCACCTCCCTTTGCCCTGGCTTGCTGAACAATGTCATGCAGAAGTGATTAATCACTTTCACATTCCATTCTTCAGTGAGCGAGGGCTAAGACAGCAGGTTGCTTTTCTCAGAGCAAGCTGCAAAATAGCAGTTCTATTTGACTTTTGTTTTGTTTTAACTGCTTTTATTTAACACTGGACTAAATCCTAGTGGATATCAAGGTCCCACCCGGAGATGCTTTACATGCAGAAGGCCCCCCCCAGGTACAAATACTGGATAGCATCTCTAGGTAGGTCTAGGAAAGCTCCCTGTCTGATGCTGTAGACAATACTGAGCAGCAAAACCCAACTGAAGGGGGCATCGTTTTGGCTTGTTGGTGTCATAGTATTTTTTATGCTTTTGCAGCAACAGATTAACTGGGTTCCCCTTCTGGAAAATATTCCCCCTGGCGGCATTGAAATGCAGAAATCTGAGTCAAACGGTGGTGGGTGCTCAGAGCCTTTGGTGGTCCGGTCAGCAGCTGCTCTCTTCCCTCCCTTTGCAATGGTTGGGCTGTGTTTCACAGCTCTTTAATCAGGAAGGAAAATGACTCCCAAGCTCCTGCTATCTGTTGACAGCCCAAGCTCCTGCCTCGGCTGTTGGGCAGCAGCCTGATGGTGCACAAATAACACTGTGGAATTAAGACCTTCCAAGGAAGTGATCAAATATGTCCCCTCGGTGGAATTTGTTAATTCTATACTAGGAGAGAAAGGAGAGCTGCCTTAATAAGCCTCGCTGCCAGGGCCCAATTTATTCTGAAGACAGGCAATTGTCACAAGTTACCAAGGAAATCCCTTAGGCCACAAACCTCTAACATTTCAGCATTAAATACAAGCAATTAATTTGCCTGGACTAATTGCTTCATGACTAACTAGCAGCAGCCCATTTCATTTCATTTTTTTTTTTTTTTGCAATTGTGCTTTATTATAAAATGCCATTTAGTTCCAATCTGAAGCAGGAAGATAACCATTTCTATACCCCAAGTTATTCTGTATCTCGGCAAGGAGCGTACTTTCCCTGAGAGCACACGGCAGATGAGAGCATCAGAGAACTTCTTTTGTCACCTGTACGTAGCCAAGCATCACAGTGCATACCATCTAATATAGTGGTTCTCAAACTTTTTAGCACTGTGACCCGCTTATTAGAATGTCGGTCTAGGATGTCCCCACCACTCCTTTGCACCTGGCATGCTGAAGTAGGCCGCTTCTAACGTAAGGAGGTTGGACCACCCATCATGGCCTGTAGCCCACGATGGAGTTTTCCTCCAGAAATCTGTCGAATCCCCTTTTAAAGGCACTTAATCCCGATGCCATCACCACCTCCTGTGGCAAGGAGTTCCACAGATTAATTACCCACTGGGTAAAAAAGTATTTCCTTTTAGCCGTTCTAACTCTCCCAACACTCAATTTTAGTGGATGTCTCTTGGTTCTGGTGTTATGAGATATCAATCAATCAATCAATCAATCAAAATCAATCAATCAGACTTTATTGGAGCGGTGTGTTTAATTTTGGCCTACTATAAGTGGGATTTTGCACATTAGTTGTGTGCGTATTGTGTGCCTGCATAACTTGAGGAAACTTCTGACTCCCCAAAGTATAATAAGCTATCCGGCTCCTCAAACTTTCATAAGTTGTTTTAATTGCAGTTTCCATTTAAGAAGTTCAAATGCAATCAAAACAAAGGTTTTGTATGTGACTATGATAGTTAACAGCAGTAACAATAAAGCTGACATTTTTTTTTAAAAAAGTAATGGCTTCTTGAAGAATTATTCAAAGTTTAATTAATGCCAGTGATTAAATTTAAATGAGGCAAGCCCTTTAATTAACACTGAAAAGATTTTTAAAAAAACACGTATGATCGTTTGAGAGTGCTCCTTAAAAGTCTAGAGGACTGGTTCCCAAACTGTGGGTCAGGACCCACCAGTAGGTCACAAGCCAATTCCAGGTGGGTTGCAAAGCACCTAGAGCAGCCATATTGAAAATATGGGAAGTTGGGATGCTAGAAAGAAGGAAGGCGGTGTGATTGTTTTGCTTGTGTCAAGGTTGTAAATAGGCTTTTTTCTTTCTGATTCACTTTGCTATTGGAAAATGGCTGTGAAATAACCCTACTGCATTCTCAGGAAAACATCAGATTCAGGCGTTACAATGACAGCACTTCTGACCGCAACATCACTCCTGGTGGTTCCTGGACAGATTGTCATTCCAAAAAGTGGGTCCCTGTGCTAAAAGGTTTGAGAACCACTGGTCTAGAGCATTTTCAATCACTATGGTGTGGTACTTTGGTGTGCAGGAAGTGCACAGTGCAGTGAGTGGTCTGCAGGTGTGGGGCAGGAATTTGGGGAGGAGGGTCATTTGTTTCTAGAGCCACTGGGAGACAAGAGCCTGCCAGAGTCCCTCTGTGAATGCTATGGGAGTGAAATTGTCATTGACATTCATGGCAGCTTCTGCCCAGAGCAAAAAAGCAGCCACAGAGGTTTCAACTGAGACTTTTCTTCCCACAAAACTATCTAGTCATAAGAAGAGCCCTGCTGGATCCGTCCAAAAGCCCATCTAGTCCAGCTTCCTGTATCTCACAGTGGCCCACCAGATGCCTCAGGGAGCACATGAGACAACAAGATGCCTGCATTCCATTGCTACTTCCCTGCATCTGGCATTCTGAGGTAGCCTACTTCTAACATAAGGAGGTTGGACCACCCATCATGGCTTATAGCCCACAATGGACTTTCCCTCCAGAAATCTGTCCAATCCACTTTTGAAGGCACCTAGGCCTGCTGTGGCAAGGAGTTCCACAGATTAATTAAACGCTGGGTAAAAAAATATTTCCTTTTATCTGTTTTAACTCTCCCAACACACAATTTTAGCGGATGTCCCCTTGTTCTGGTGTTGTGAAAGAGGGAAAAGAACATCCCCTGAACATTCAGATCAGACTCGCTTCCCCCCATTGCAACTGCTATTTAGGGAAAATAAAACCCAAAACCCAAAGCAAGTTTTTAATGCAACGCATTTGGCCCTTATTGTATCAGATCAGTTACTTGAGATTTAGCTTCAGAGTATGTCAGATCTGCAATCATACCAGTTCTCATTTCTTTTTTTCAGTATTTCCCCTCTGCTTCACTACTCTGGAACACGCAGGCTAATTTCGCATTCTGTAAAACCTGTAAACATGAAGTGAGCGAGCAAGTGGTCGCTTTGAGTTCACTGGGGAGAAATCAAAACCGACTCAGCCTCCCACCCACAGCATCCTTCTTAGCTGAGCACGGGTTGTTTACTGATTTTACATGTAATGCAATCAGCACAAGTCCCTCTCCAGACTGCTCTATCGCCAAAGTTTTGTGTCTCATTTGTGCTTTGCATTATAAGACGTCACTGTTATTTATCCGTTTCCTAGATCTATAGCTTGCAGCTCCTCCAGGCTTTTTCAACCTGATGGAAATCAGTTGAGCTGCAAGTAGGAGATGCAATAAGTTGGTTTCCCAATCATCATGGCTCTGTTACCTGCAAAACAATCAGGCAGCAGATGGAACACTGCATTATTTTGACACGTTGGCCATATCTGCAGTGTAGGGTGCTAGAACCCAGGAAATGACCATTCATCCTCGTCATAGGATGCTGTGTGTATCTGCTTTCCACTGCGGTTTGCCTGCTGAATCTCTTTCCCAGAAAGAATCTGCAAAGCCCCGATAAAGCGTCCGTTTATTTTATAGGCTTCAACATTTATGATATTTCATTGTATACATTATGCCACCTGTCTCCTAAAAAAACAATCCTGTGATAAAAAATTATGTGCCTTTTTTCCCCCTCTTAAAAAAATAATAATCTCAGTGTGGTGGTCTTATCAGCTGAAATAGCCTGCTTCGACTGGAGCTTGCCGGCGCAGGACAATACTTCTGCCAGGTGGATGGCAGTCCGTCCTGGAGGGAATAAATCATTTTGTCAGTCCCAAGAAGACGTGAATTCATCTCCTGCCACAGAAGACAACGTGACACAAAAATGTCTGATGCTGCTTCTTTACACTGGACAAAACGGGCAGGAGGAAAGGGACACTTTCCATTCCTAATGACGAGATGTCTTTTCGTCCAGAATTTTTCATTTAACATTTTTAATGGGCGGTAGGATCACTGCAAAAATAATGAATGAATCATTCTAAAATGTGCATATATACATACAAATCATGTATTTGCCACATCATCCAATGCAAAATTACTCGTGAGTAAAGTCCACCAAGCTTAAAGAGGCTTCTAGTACTATGCTGTGTTAGTCCACTAAAAGGTAAAGGTTTCACCACGACCGAATGGTCTAGTCGTGACCGACTGTAGGGGGTGGTGCTCTTCTTCATTTCTAAGCCTGTAGAGCTGGCGTTTGTCCGAGGACAAGCTTCCATGGTCATGTGGCCAGCATGACTATACGCCGTAGCACACGGAACACTGTTACCTTCCCACTGAAGTGGTCCCTATTTATCTACTCGCATTTTTACATGCTTTCGAACTGGGTTGACAGTTGGCAACTAGATTGGCAGGAGCTGGGACAAGCAACGGGAGTTCACTCCGTCACATAGTCTCGAACTGCCAACCTTTGAGTCAGAAAGCCCAGCAGCAGCGGTTTAACTCGCAGCGCCATAACGTCCATTACCAACTAACTAAATTTTCAGGAACAGAGTGTTAGTGTAAAATGAGCCCATCTAGCTAACCAAAGTATCTTGGAACGAGCTCTCTTTCATTTGATGGTATGGTGGGCACCTGGAGGGGTACGGTGGTCTTTCTTCAAATTGAACAGGGGGCAGGTGTGTGATGAAATGTATGGTAGAATGTGTGCTAAAATGGTTGTCTGAATGCAGCCAACGGATAGATTTCATGTTGCCTTTTATTAATGGGTTTTAGTTGTCCTGATTACAATAGTCTTCTCCTCAGTGGTCATTCTCCTCTCCTGCCATTCAGCCAGGGGGGTCACATTCCCCCAGGCAGTAGGTCTGTGGGGCCAGTGAGGGCAGTGCCTGCTGTGAGTTTCTGCCACTGCAGGCCCTCCTGAGTCCGCCCAAGGGTATGGCCGGCCACAAGCAGCATCCTTGAGCCTTCCGAAGGTGTTCTGCAGCCTGTGAAAGGTTGTTAAACAGTACTTCTGGTTTTCAAATGAAGGCTCTGGGTAAGTCGGGGACAGCAGTTGCCGGGGGGAACAGGACCCAACACCAGTGGGTTGTGAGCCCTTTTCAGGTGCGTTGCAAAGCACCTAAAGCAGCCATCAATGAAAATATGGGAAAACAGGATGCTGGAAAGGGGGAGGGCTGTGTGGTTGTTTTGCTTGTGTCAAGGTCGTAAATAGACTTTTTTTCTTTCTGATTCACTTTGCTATTGGAAAACGGCTGAGAAATAACACAACTTATTGCTGCATTCTCAGGACAGAAGCAGGCTCTGACGTCACAATGACACTTCCGGCCATGATATCACTTCTGGTGGGTCCTGGACAGATTGTCATTCTAAAAAGTTGGTCCCGGTGCTAAAACATTTAAGAACCAATGCTGTAGAGATTTTAAAATGCACTTTTTCCCAGTACAAGCGCTGCCCGTACTCAAATGAACCATAACTAGTAGTCTGTGGAATTCACTGCCACAAGATATGGCAATCTTGTCCTGGATGGCTTTCAAAGAGGGTTAGACAAATTCACAGAGGACGAATCTATCCATTGCTACTAGTAATTATATCTATAGTCTACCTTTACCATAGGTTTGGAGGCAATATAACACTGAACACCAGTTGCTGGGAAAAACAGCGGGAGAGAGTTATTTGCCCACGCTCCACTTCTGGACTTCCCAGAGGCATCTGGTTGGCCACTGTGGGAAACAGGGTGTTGCACTAGATGGACCTTTGGCCTAATCCAGCAGGAGCCTGATGTTTATGATCTGAGCTGATATTCATGGCTGCGAGAGGTGACAACGAGAGGTAAAATATGCCACATGAAGGATTGGAGGCTTACAGTAAGTTACCAAGTCACTTCCTCTTCTTCTGAGAAGCAAAGAGGTAGAACAGGAAAGGAGAAAGCCACAGGGCTCTGTAAAATCCTAAATAAATATGTCATCAGCTGCTGGCTATTATGAAAGGTTTTGCTGTATATGTAATTATTAACGACAGCTCTATTTGCTTGTTTTTATAAAAGGTGTTTAGAATGTTAACATAACACATACCAGTGGAAGTCACGCTGCCTTGCACAAGTATGTACCGCTATCTGGGAGAGAACATAGTTGGAATGAAACCATTCCATCTGAGTCCAAGTGCAACACATTATCCCCATCATCCAGCGGTGTCATGCAGCTGGAACGCTGGGCGGGAGGAACAGGTGAGTGGCAGCCCGCCCGTTGCGTACCGCTCCATTTCGCCGTCTTCCCCGCCCCCGCGGGGGCGCTCACCTGTTCCTCCCGCCCAGCGTTCTGGCCAGTGATGTCATCCGAGCGCGCCAACTACTGGAACACTCGGATGATTGACAGCCCTCCGCCCCTATGGCAGAGGGCTGCCACGCCCCCCCAAGCCTCACTGTGCCAGAATCGCTCCATTTTAGAGCGATTCCGAACGCAAGGGAGGGCGGGTGGGCCCAGCAGCAGCTCGCCCGTCCTCCGAGGCAGCGGAGCGGCCCGGGACCTCCGTGGAACTAGCGGAACGGGGTTCCGGGCCGTTCCGCCTGGATGACAACACTGGTTCCGGCTGAATGACGCCGCTGCCTTCATCCCCAGGCAGTGAAATGATGGGAACCACTGGATCAGGTCCCATTCCAAACAGAAGAGGGCAATGTTGCTGTACTGGACATGTACGCTACCAGTGGACTAATATGTTTCCTGCCTCTTTTGATTGAGCACCTGGACTGCAAATCTAATGAAGAAAGAAAAAAAAAGATTACTTGCATTTCACCACTTTCCAATCTGGAAGAGGTGAGAAATGGCTAGGAGGAAAAAAAGAAAACTTTTCATCTTCCTGCTTCAGCAAACCTTCCTGATAATAGGAAAGGCAGATGAAAGTGCAATTACATAAGCAGTGAAAACAATTGTTTCTAACACCCGAAATAAATCAATTTATTTCAGAACACAATCCTAACCTGGAGTTAGGCCAGCACAGTTAGGCCAGCAAAGTTTGGCCGGCATAAGAGACACGGTAAAGCACATTTGGGCCACTCTCGGAGTCAGGGAGGATGCTGCACGTCTGTTTGCTGGCCTCTCTGACTCCAAGAGTGGTCCAAACATACTTTATGGTGTCCCTCACGCTGGCCAAATTTGGTGGCCTAACTGTGCCAGCCTAACTCCAGGTTAGGATTGCACTCTCAGTCTGGGTTTTTTTCTTCTTCTTTTAAATGCTGTATTATGTTTGAACTTATCTATGTTACACATTTGACTTGAATATATTCAAGCATTTGACTTGAATATGCAAATCACTGAACACTGGAAATGGGTTAGAATTTTAAAATGGCTGGATTGTTTCATACACCATTTGAGTGGACGTTTTTCTTCCATTTTACATATTCGACTAGAACCAAGAAAATGCGCACCCCTTTTCCACTTTCGCGGCAACCCAGACTACAATGCTACAACAATCAGGCCTGAACCTGCATCGAGGTGCTGTCAGGTTTGCAAAGAGCATTCCAGGATTCCACAAGGAGGATGCTGCAACGAACTCAGAATTCCCAGGCTGTCAGCATTTCTAAACATATTGGCACCCCAACCAACTGCTTGGGCTTCCTGTATAGCTGAACTGGCTCGAACTGAAATGGCTTTTCTTTTTCTTTCACATTTCATCACCATGGAGACGGCAGTCCTGAAAATTTCAGGACTGCCAAGTCTAGAAATAAAAATTCTTATTCTTTTTGAATATTCAAATCCTACCTTTCCAATCATTCTAAAGTTCAAGGAGGCTAATAACAAGGGTAAAAACATATAGGCTGCAAATGGCTGTGAAGGTGAGGGAGTGACTCTACCCAAATGCTCAGGATCCTGCAAAACTTAGCATTTCGCCACCTCTCTAGGAACACCCCTGCACAGTAGCGGTGGGGATATTAGTTTATACAACCCACCTGCATTTAAATAAATAATCCTTTGAGCCATTCTCAAGGCGTTCTGCATTCCCTGTCCTTCTTGAAAGCTGCGCATATGTCAATCATTTCCATAGATTTTGCTTAATACATTCAGAAAGGTTTGCATTCTGAAGCAGCCAGGAAAACAAAAAGGCAATTTGGGAAAACAGCTAACAGGAAAACAACAGAAGCTGCAAGCGCCTTTCTAATTGTCATTCACGGAGAAGCATGTTAATGTGTTTATGCTTTCCTGAGTGCAAATTATTGCAAAAATGTCCTCGCTTTTTCAACGTAATTATTTTCGTGCTGCACTCAGCGAACTTTGCCCTGCCTTGTGCTGCCTCTAAATGGAACCTGCATTTCGTCGTTGTTGCCACTGCAGCAAGCAAGCAAGTTGTGCCCCACAGAAGTTCCATAAAAAGCTTCTTTCCTGTTTCTCTGGTCACCTACATAGCCAAGAGGAAGTTAAACTGTTTGCTGACATGTTTCTTCTGGTTTGGGCCTAAGCCGCTTTTCAGGAGCCTGCTGCCAAACGCTTTGGCTAGCACAGACAATACATTGTGGGTGGTGACTTCACTGAAATCAGAGCCCTTCGGAACCGGAGAACGAGCGAGAGGAGATTGCCGTCAAGTCCTATATGCGGTGATTGGAAAAGCATAACTTGGACCCCACTTTTAAAGCTGCAGCAGATGTGCTGACTTTGAGGTGGTTGTACAGCAGAAGGAAGCAGCACCCCTGCTCCTAAAACTATGGCTACACCCAATCACGCAAAAATGAAGCTTGTTGTATTATTTCCTGGTCAAAGGGAGCGCCAAAGTAAATGTCAATGGAAGGGCAGCTCTTAATCCAATAACATCGACTCTCTACTTCCCTATATGAACTGCATATAGTTGTGGCTTGTCTGGAAAAAAAAAACGTTATTTGGAAAGATCAGCAGAGCATAGACATGCAGGTTTTTTTAAATCATTCCCAGCTTGCCCTTGAGGGATTTGGTGAGAAAAAGAAGGCACGTTCTCAAAACATTAGCGCAATGTGGGTGCATGTTTGTACAATATAACAACATGGTTTCCATCAAGGAAAGGCTCAGAGCGCAATCCTAACCTGGAGTTAGGCCGGCACAGATAGACCAGCAAAGTTTGGCCGGCACAAGAGACACCGTAAAGGATGTTTGGACCACTCTTGGAGTCAGAGAGGCCAGCACACAGATGTGTGCCATCCTCCCTGACTCCCAAGAGTGGTCCAAACGTGCTTTATGGTGGCCCTTGTGCCAGCCATACTTTGCTGGCCTAACTGTGCTGGCCTAGGATTGGATTGTGCCCTCAAAAAATGTCCCATTCTCTTTATCAATGGGAATGCCATGCAAGTAATTTGGATGATTTAGTGTGCAATTCACAACCTACTAATTTTGGAATTTTGTAAATGCCAACATTCCACTGATTCTATAGTATATATGAGCATTTTAAGGTGCTGCAAATGTATTTCCTGTAGTATAAGGTTATATATATGATGCCTTGCATGGACCAGGGCCAACAGTTTTGCATTGAAGTCTTTCCCAATCTGCTATCTGAGGTCCAAACTAGATGTAATGCACAATACAGCTAGTTCTGTACTGTAGAATCTGTCTTCTTCTTCTTCTTCTTCTTCTTCTTCTTCTTCTTCTTCTTCTTCTTCTTCTTCTTCTT
>JAJKFI010000009.1:25029233-25069305 GCA_029204185.1 Lerista edwardsae
TTCTTCTTCTTCTTCTTCTTCTTCTTCTTCTTCTTCTTCTTCTTCTTTTTTTGAAAATTTTTATTTTTATATATATAGGTATGGGGAATGGAAAGGGTAGTACATAGGAAAAGGGTACAAAGGTTCACACAAAAGGTCCAAACTGATTATAGCTTAGTCATCTTATATATTAATGTTTGCATAGTCTATACCATGACTTTAACATTGCTTAATTATCCTGTATACAAAACTTACTAACTCTTATTTTCCATTTATAATTATCTAATTAACTCTAATCCCTCCATACATTTACCACTTTTAAAAAAAAATCGTGTTCAATCATCTTCTTAAGTATCTCTCGAACAGGCATACAATTACTACTTTGAATTTCTCTAATTAGTACATAAGAATAGCAAAAAGAAAAAGAAGCATATTCAGGTGGTACAGCAGTGGCAGGGAGTTGCATGACCTTTTCCCCTATTCTATATAAGTCCCCGAGATATTTTTCATCTTCTGAAGAGAAAACAGTTCCAGCATCCTGATTTATAGGGTTCATTCAAGCCAGAGTTTCTCAGCATGCACATCATGAGAAACCATGGTTGAACAAGACATTGTGGGAGGTTTGGGCAAGGCTTGGGGTGGGGTGAGCAAGGGATGGGGATTAGGCTGGAGGGGTGGATTTTGGTCGCAAAGGTGAACACCAAATCCTATCCCTGATTTTTCAACCTCTCCTGCCCGCTACCTCTCCTTGGACTTACACCAGCAAAATAGTTGGTGTACCTGGGGCTCCTGGGAGGTACATAAAATGATTTTTACTTACTTCTTATTGGCTATTTGATTGCCCAGCCACCACCATAGCATGCAGCATGCACAGCTGCATGGTGGGGGATAGGCTTGGGCTACTAATGTGTTAAATCTATTTAGTTTTAAAGGCTATAATTAACCAAAAATATGGTCACAAAGATGCAGACCCATAACCATTATATCTTTCTTCACAGATTTTAACTAGAGTGTCTTCCAGTCAAAAGTGCTTTTAAAAATGCCGTAATATGCTAGGTTAATGACCCAGCATTTGAAGATTTTTAATGGAACGATCATAAACAGAAATTATGGTATATTGCTTTCCTTGTCAGGGATGATTATCACCCCTTTAGTACTGCCTGACTTCTGCAGCTCTTGCCATATCATTTGTCACAAGCTGAGAGCTAGAACGTGGCATTGCATCAGAGATGCTGGTGCAGCAAACAATATGCTACTTTCATTAATATTATAGCAAATAGTCAGCAGATGGAAACTGCACCAAGACTAAGGCCCAAATCCTAACCAACTTTCCAGCACTAACATAGCTGTGTCAATGGGGCATGTGCTGCATCCTGCAATTGGGGGGCAGTCATGGAGGCTTCCTCAAGGTAAGGGAATGTTTGTTCCCTTACCTCGGAGCTGTGTTGCCATCAGTGGCTCCAGTGCTGGAAACTGGTTAGGATTGGGCCCTAAGCTACTAGTACTTACCACCTAGGAGATAGGACAAGCATGCATGGACAGAAGCTTGTCAAATCTGCCCTAACAGGTTGAATATGGCGGGAGGATATGAGTGAGCCACGGTATATAGTTGGAGGGGGAAGGGGGAAGCAGGGGAGCAATAAAGCTGGAGGTTCCCAATGATTCAGAGTACAATCCTAACCTGATGTTAGGCCAGCACAGTTAGGCCAGCGCAAGGGCCACCGTAAAGCATGTTTGGACCACTCTTGGAGTCAGGGAGGATGGTGCACGTCTGTGTGCTGGCCTCTCTGACCCCGAGAGTGGTCCAAACATACTTTACAATATCCCTTGTGCCGGCCAAACTGTGCTGGCCTAGCTGTGCCAGCCTAAATCCAGGTTAGGATTGCACTCCCAGTCTTCTGCAGGCTGGCAAGAGCTGAATGTCAGAATATAATCTGAAGAACAATTTCAGTTCAGGAGTTTACTGCAAAAATAAATGCAGAAGAATTCTGATGCTCTTTTTTTTACATCTGGAGAAATAAACACAACCTATCTGTGAACAAATCGAAATACAAGAAACTGCTGGTGCACAATTTCTCTACTGTTTCACAGGGTCATGTATTCCTTGAACAGAAACCCAAATTAGATCTGTGGACTACTGTGTTTGCGTTTTCCTTTAGGGTATAATAAAAAAAAAACACCAACCACATGGGATTATTTATGACATTGATGATGAGTTTGTACACGACAAAAATCAGCGTGGGAAGAACACACAGTTCCAGCTTTTCTGTCAATGGCATAGAGTGGTCACTGATTATCTCTATGGCAAACATAGAACAGCACTTCAGAGTGATGAGAAAAGTCCTGTGTGGGCTGGAGGTTGGGGGTGACAGCGGCAGCATGTGTATGTTTAAAATTAACATTCAAGTTGCTGTACCATTCTGTCAACACTGTAATCTAGCAGGAGAAGTTCAAGAAGTTCCTACTTAATTTGCTAGATTTTGCATGCGTTGGGCAGTGTCTCAGCCACCTAGCAACAGCATAAAAAGAGTTTAATTCTCTGATAACTGAGCTCATGCTGGTTGAGCAGAAAGAATGGTGGAGTAGGATCAGAGCGGTGCCAGGAAACCTGCAGCTTGCGAAACCACAGGGAGTCTAATAGGGGAAGACCAGCCAGCCAAAGGTCAAAATGCCAGTCCACAAGCTCAGAACAGAAGACAATGCTTTTCACCCTTGGTGCAAATCCGTGCTCTTTCCTCCCGATGCCAAGTGGCTCTCTCAAAAACATAGTTGGAGCCATTCATAGTTGGAGTGGCAAGGAAAGCTTGATACCGTGTTCAGAATAAATGGTTTAAAATCAGGTCATTTAGACATATTTGCTGTTTTTCATGATGATGATCAAGCGGACAAGAGAGGAGTTCATCACACAATGTTTAATTAGTGTCTAAGAATCACTGCCACAGAGTGCAACAATGGCCAAAGGTTTAGGTGGCTTTCCCATCTGGTTAGACAGATCTATAGTGGATAGGTTCATTAATGGCTATCGGTCTTGAAGACTAAAAAGAACTTCCATGTACAGTCATATGCCATCAAAGGCCAGATGCTGGGGAACAACAGCTGGAAAGAACTCACATTGTCTTCATTCCTTGCTGATCAGCTTTCTGGAGACATGTCAGTGGCCACTGGACCAAAAATGTGGAAGCAGAATACTAGATAGACCTTTGGTCTGATCCATTAGGTCAGATATCCATTAGGTCAGATACCAACATATTTTGTCCTAAACCCAGTACTTGAGTTTTTATGTTGGGACAAAGCCTTTCAAAATTATTTTGGTGGGTCAGCAGGACACATAGAGGCAATAGAATGCTGAGGAGGATACACAAGTTTTTCAGTTTCTCCACGCACAGGCATTTGCAGATACAGCTCACATATTTTCAAAGATCTGTTTTATCAACTCTGTATTAAGCTGCTCAATCCAACGCATGTTCATTCAGAAGGAAGTTTAGCTGAGTTCAGTGGGATGCACATCCTAACTAGGGTTAAGAACATAAGAAGAGTCCTGCTGGACCAGGCCAAAAGGCCAATCTAATCCAGCTTCCTGAATCTTACATTGGCAGAAAACTGAGCTTGTGTTTTCTCTGTGCAAAAGCTAAACTATAAGTGCAATTCTATGCATGTCTATTCAAAAGGAAGTCCCACTATGTTCAGTAGGGAAGGGTTTATAATACTGCAGTGTAAATGATTTGAGCCCCACCCAGCTAAAATTCATGTTACAACTCATGAGAGCAAGATTTTCAAGAATCTGTAGCAGGTACAACATGTCAAAGTAAACAATCCACATTTTGGAATAGCATAAGCAAAGAGCCATTTACTGTGACATCACAAATCTGCACTGTTCTCAAGTCAACGGATCTTTAACTTTGGTCCAGTCCTTGCCACCAAACAATTTCTAAGTTTTCAGTCAATAAATACCATCAAGAGAAAGCTATGTAAGCTTAAATCCCACTGAACAAGTCAGGGTAAGAGCCTGAGCTGTATTGATTCCAATAGGATTGAAGTGAACCCAACCTTCTGTGGACAGTAGATAGCAAATCCAATGGGCAAATTCCAGTAACCTATTCCACACGTATAGAGGGAACTTTCCTTATCATGTGTACTGAAGAAAATGAGGGCATCCAATAGCACATGGATTCTTGGGAGCCTTCTTGAGCTTCCTCTTTAAAATTAGGTAGTGATGGGAGACCCTATGCAGAAAGTTGTATGTGTGCGACCATCTCCAACAAAAGAGAAACAATTATTTCCATATTCATTAATTTAAAAAAATACAGTCCAATCATGGGTGGGGCTATTCATTATATTTTAAAAAAATCAAATAATTTACAAATCATTCCAAAAAAAATCAAATCATTGCAAAGAAATCCTCAGTTGTTGTTGGGTGTTGGTGAATGTTCGCGTGTCACCCAAAACATCATGGCGTGTCACCCCTGACATGCATGTCATAGGTTCACCATCACTGTCCTAGTGTTTATTAATGCCCACCTCTGCAATCTACTGAAGTTACACAAAAATTATACTGAACCATATATTAACCTTCTCCTTTACAAAAAGGGAAAATCCTCCTCTTGCTTTTCATATAACACTCTCAGAGTGCATTCCTAAAGTGAAGTTAGGCCAGCATAAGCTAAGCCAGGAAAGAAATGGAAGCAGTGACAAAGTTTATTTTCCTGGGCTCCAAGATCACTGCAGATGGTGAAATTAAATTGAAATTAAATTTCAATTAAATGAAATTAAAAGACGTTTACTTCTTGGGAGGAAAGCTATGGCGAACGTAGACAACTTAATAAAAAGCCGAGACATCACCCTACCAACAAAGATTAGCATAGTCAAAGCTATGGTTTTCCCAGTAGTAATGTATGGCAGAGCGCCGAAGAATAGATGCTTTTGAATTATGGTGTTGGAGAAGACTCTTGAGAGTCCCCTGGTCTGCAAAGAGATCCAATCGGTCAATCCTACAGGTCAAGCCTGATCCTGACAAATACTGAAGCTGAAGCTCAAATACTTTGGCCACCTCATGAGATGAGAGGACTCTTTAGAATAGACCCACATGCTGGGAAAGATGGAAGACAAAAGGAGAAGGGGGCGGCAAAGGATGAGATGGTTAGATAGTGTCACCGAAGTGATGAACATGAAACTGGACGAACTCCAGAAGCTAGTAGAGGACAGGGAGGTCTGGCGTGCTGTGGTCCATGGGGTTGCAAAGCTTTGGACATGACTTAGCAACTGAACAACAACAACAACAATCTAAGCCAGCAAAGTTTGGCTGGCACAAGGGCCACTGAAAAGCACATTTGGACTACTCTTGGAGTCAGGGAGGATGGCTTACGTCTGAGCTGGCCTCTCTGACTCCGAGAGTTGTCCAAACATACTTTACTGTATCCTTGTGCCAGCCAAACTTCGCTGGCTTAACTTATGCCAGCCTAACTCAGTTTAGAATTGCGCCCTCAACCATTTTCCTCTCAATGGGAAAAAATTCTTCCTTGGAACATTAGTTAACCTCTGCAATAAAACCGATACAGCTAAGAGCAATCTGTGCCCTCGGATGATCTATTCTTTTCTTAAGCCTCATTGACCCAACCTTAACTGTCATGAGAGAAGATGCCGGTACTCGGGGGAGGAAGGCTTTGTTTCAAGGTCTAATGGGCCACTTGTGATGCAAAGGTGCACACCCAGACTTTCATCCTGGCTCTTGCAGACTTCTGGCTCCCTTTCAGAAGGAGCACACTGCTTTATAAAACAGGCCTGTGCTTTTGCCTCATTGGGCACAATTTAAAATGGTGGGAATCCAAGCGAAAATGCAGGGCATTTATCAGACAACCCACAGTATGCTCTCAGCATCCCAAGTATTGATGCAGTCAACCCCAGAGTCCTGTAAAGGGATTTGCAAACCACAGGCCGGCAAGATGAATTCTTCCTCTTTCAAGGCTTTCAAGGCTTTCAAGGCTTCCGACTCGCTCTCTCTTTCTCTGTTCCTTCATGTTTTCCTTTCCATGTCGAACACGTTCGCAATACTTTTACATTAAGAATTCAATTATTTGGATCAGATGCTAAAAATAACTCTGCCGCTGATACCACATAATCCGACAGGGCTGATACAATACAAGCAGGAGTGCCCAAGGAAATATTTGAAATGTGCTGCTATGGTTACACTCCGAGCAGGGGTTAACACCTAACTCAACTTCAACATTTCAGAAGAAAAGATGCCTATCACTTTCATGGGTTGCTGGGCTTGACTTTGAAACTGGTTCAGGGGGAAACACACACACACACACACACACACACACACACACACACACACACACGCTTGTACTTCTTTTATTAGAGAGGAAATGACTTAGCTTCCAACCATACTAGAAGGTAGTAACTATCTAGGTCACAAGTTCTGTGTCAGGGATGATTGATAGGCTAAATCTGGTCAGTGGCTGTCTATAATACATGCCACCCTGAAGGCAGAAAGGGCATCTGAGAGATACTCAAAGCAATAACCTCCCATCTCCAACAGCACCAGGCAAAACACCATCATTTGTTCCCATCTAAAGTGGCAGAAAAACATGACCTTGGATTTTTGGCTAGAAAAAGAAGGGAATTTTGGAAGAAAATTGAATCTCAGGATTTGGAAAGGATTGTTATGCCGTTTGCCTTCCAACACTAGATTCCTAGAAAAGAAACTCTAAGCCGTCTTCACCACCACCCCCGGAAGGAGATGTGTGTCTTGGACTTGTAAACATTCCCTAGCTCCTGGAAATGGAATGGGATAGTAAAGAAAAATAAATACGGTATGCTAGGAGGATGAAGCAGCCCATTTGAAATCCTGAGTGCTCTTCCAGAAGAAGAATTAATGAGAAGGCTCCCATTTGAAAACCTTTGTTGACTTTTGGTCTATCAATTAAATTTCCCTTAAAAATCCACTAAAACAAGTAGATTTGAGTAAATATGTTCCAGAGCTTAAAATTTACTCAAGGAATGTAGCCTGCTTTTCTGTTAGTCACAAGTCTGAGAGCGGGGCTGCTTTTTTCCTCAAAGATTAATCATTACCAGGATTCATTAAATGAACCTTCTCTGCATTTAAAAAAATAAATGTGATTATACAGGATGACTGCTAAAAAAGAATGCCGTAAGTAGTGGCTGTTTAGTATTCCACGTACTTTGGTGTGCTATAAAATAAATTGTACAGATATTTGAAATCAGGAGTGTCTCGTCCCGTCCGTTAAAAGCTGTTTCGCATATACCATTGAGTACAATTTTATTGTTAAAAGTGTAATGCCCTGATACTAAAACCCTTGAAAGTCACTCCCACTGATTTCACTGATACTAACGTTCACAAGTTGTGTTCTAGACAGGGGTTTGGCATGCAGATCAACAGCGGTCAATTCTGACATTATTTCTTCCTTTGAAGAAGTGATTGCAGAGCTGCGGGCACCCCAAGGGTTCTTACCTTCGGGGGGGGGGGAGTTGCACTGCTGACAGCCCTGCAGTGCTCTGGGCTACCTGGGTTTCTTTTACCTCCTTGGGGGGTGGGTCACAAAAGGAGGAAGTGCTTTGCAGGCTACTAATGGGGCTGTATACATCATTGAGGAGGCTGGCAGAGGGGGCTGTGGGCTTCCCCGACCTTGCCAGAGGCCAGTGCGACCCCCCCAGGAGGTAAGAACCCCTGGGGTGCCCACAGTGCTGCTATCACTGCAGTGCTGTCGGGCACCCATTTCTGGGCCACTCCCCTTAAGGAAAGTTTCCCAGTGGTGGCTCGCAACCCCCAGGTTGGGAAACCATGGTTGCCTCTACAGGGACTGTTCTGCTTAGTTTAAGCAGTAGAAGGGCATATGTATGTAAAAAGCACTGATTTATTCAAGGCCATCCATTGAGCTTATGGCTGAGCAGGTATTCTTGCTGGGATTCCCTAACCCATGTCCAACACTGTTATTGCACCCTCACTCTTAATATACATAGATGTAAGGTGTAAAAGGGACGTGGTGGTGCTGCAGATTAAACCGTAGAGCTGTTGAGCTTGCTGACCAGAAGGTTAGCAGTTTGTGTGACGGAGTGAGCTCCCATTGCTTGTCCCAGCTCCTGCCAACCTAGCAGTTCGAAAGCACATAAAAATGCGATTAGATAAATAGGTACCACTATGGTGGGAAGGTAATGGCGTTCCGTGTGCCTCGGCGTATAGTCATGCTGGCCACGTGACCACAGAAACTTGTCCTCGGATAAACGCTGACTCTTCGGCTTAGAAACAGAGATGAGCACCGCCCCCTACAGTCGGTCACGACTAGATCATTTGGTCGTGGGGAAACCTTTACCTTTAAGAGACTCATCAGCTCTCACAACCACATTTGAAAGGCGTTCCAGAACGTCGCAACTATCTGGGCATTCCCAGACCAATAATAGCATAATGAAAATGGAAAATTCTCAAGTACAATGTTCATCAGGGAAGACTGGGTTCCCTACCCACTCCCATCAGCCGTGAAATAAGCTCCTACATACCTGAAGGAACATCTGCTCCCATGTGTTCCTACCCATGCATTCAACTTTGAAAGCCTTCTTCCAGTTGTGTGGTTGGGGGGACAACCCAAATTTCCTGCTTGTGGGGCTTGGCTTGGGGAATTCCTTCCCCAGAAAGGGTCACAGGCAAAGATCGTTTAAATCTCCCGGTCCTTTTTAGAAATAATGGTTTCAGTGCTGACTAGTTGGCTGTTTTTGCGTTATTTTGAGCTGTGCTATTTTTAATGTTGTTCCTGTAATTATAATTGCTTTTATTTTATACCACTTTGCCATTTAAAAACAAACTTTTCTAAGTGGCCCCAAAAAGGTCTTAATAAACAAATAAATACATACTTGGAGGAAGAAGACTGTAGCAAGACTTACTGGCAGATAGGAACAGGCTCCTTTTTGCATTTTCCTCCATTTCTGCAATATGCTTCTGGACAACCTAGAAAAAAAAACGTTAAGTAAAAACGGTACAGATGTAAATATAAGTAATGAATGCCTGCATGAGATGACATACAATCAGAAGATTTAAATTCTCCTAACTCTATTAAACAATAATACATGAAATGTTCTCCTGAGGACATCTAGACTGCAATCCTACGCACACATTCCTGGGAGTAAGCCCAACTAAACACAATGGGGCTTGCTTCTGAGTAGGACTGCACTGTCAATTATATTTTGCCACACTGAATCCTGCCCTTTTTACAAATTTTATGCAGGCTGAATAAAAATGCTAGTCTTAAGCCACAATCCTAACCAACTTCCAGCACCGGGGTAAGGGCCATGCAGGGAACAAGGGAGCATGGGAACAAACATTCCCTTCCCTTGAGGAGGCCTCCGCGACTGCTACTCCACTGCAGGATGCAGCACATGCCCCATTGGCACAGCTATGTCAGCGCTGGAAGGTTAGTTAGGATTGCACCCCTAATTGTGAATTAAATTTTGATTTTAAACTAGCCAAAGTTACCTGAACAGCTCGATTCATCCAGGGAGAAATCAATGCAGTCAACAATACCATCACAACGCTGGGAAACTGGAATACAGGTATTAGTCGATGGACACAATAAAGATCCATTGACGCAATCTTTAACAGCTGAAGGAAACAAGGCGGTTTAAGATGTTCACTTAATACACTGCAGCTTTACATTAGGGTCTGCACTCATTTCTGTTCATCTTTCCAGTTTACTAAATGCAGCGTTACTTGTATTATTATAATTATGTATTATATAATCAATGAAAGGAGTCTAGTTCTGAATATATTCAATCTGCTAGGGTTATGTTCCTGGAAATCCTCGCTGATAGCAAATTTGCAGATAATGAGCCATAGATCCTATGGGATCAGTGGTGTTAGGTGCAAAGAGTACCTTATCTGCCATCAGAAGAATCCAGCAGAGACCCTCAGGAAGCCAGCAGGGTGCAGCAGGAAGTGCCAAAAGATCTCTGAATGCTACAGAGACCTTCCAGAGACTGTAGGGATCTTCAGAATGGCACCTGTGACCAGCATGTGGACCCCTTAAACATGGCTGGTGGATGCTTCTGCCTGCCATTATAAAGGGGTCAGCACTGACTGCAGGTGCCATTCTGAAGGTCCCTGCAGTACATTGGGGTGACATTCATGGATGTGGTTCATGTGTGCATTTTATGCAGAACAACTGCATGTCTGGGTCAGGCACATGGTAATAATATTCAAAATAGCTCAAATCATTGCCCATTAACCTAACAATATACGAAAATAACAGTATTTCAATTGTCAAGGATTAAAACCAAACCACAGAATGTACACCATTTCAAAGTAGTCAGTGTGAACTTCATGACTGAATAGTCTTTGAAATATTCTGACCGTAACTTCTGAGGGCTCGTCACCCCGTAATGTCACATCTCAAGGGTTTCAGATAAATCCCACACCGTGTGTACATTAAGGTAAATCAAATAGCCATTACTGAACTCTGGTTTTTTTGCATCATGCTATTAACGTTGCATAAATTAATTACTTTGACTTTCATTAGTTCAGGTAGTTCAGCTCTGAGTAGGATTAATTAGCTCAATTTTATGAGAACTAGTTGATTTGTTCTTTTTTAAAACTTCAGTTTGGTTAATATTAACCGATCAGGCTCATTAAAGCTGGGGTTGCATTTTGTAGCAGTATTAACAAGCTACCTTGCAGGTGAAAGAAAACAGCGGTGGTAAGCCACGTCATTGATTTAAAGTTGTATGCCATGAACAATATTCATGGTAAGGGGTCCACACTAATGCATAGACACCTTCATCTCCTGCATGGCATCGTGACAGTGTCATGACACCATCTCCAAATGCTCCGTGATGATGGCCCGAGTGATTGCTGAACTTCCAGAATGCCAAGCTCCATGCTGTGCAAGGCTTGGCTTTGAGCTGTGCAGCCACACAACTTAGGGGGAACACTGGTCATGAGCTCTAGAAAGGACAGGTTGCTGACTTGTAGCAATAGTTCTGACTTGTAGCAATAGTAGCAATAGTGCAGGCAAAAGTAGCAGAATTCTCTATATGCACAGAGCCGATCTCAGAAGCTCCCAGAGCTTTGGCAAGTGTGCTGCCCCTGGTCTCAGGTGGGGAAAATCCCACGGACACTGTGTGCCTCAAAGATGGAAAGGAAACCCATTCATTTGAGGACGTCCTCTAAACTCAGATTTCAGCAACAGATCCAAAAGTTGCTAGAAGCTACAGAGGGGAGCAGCCAAGAGCGAAGGAAATGGCGATTCTATAGTTGCAGTGGATGATTCTATAGTTAGGAATATAGGGGGGGGGTCTGTGATGGATGTGAGGACCGCATGGTGACTTGCAGGAACCTAACTCTAGTGGATAATGAGAACTGACGGCATACTGAGGCATCAAAATTGTTTTTTATCAACAGGGCATGTACCTATAGAAGGCAAAACAAAAAGACTGGGGAAGACATGAAAGAACTGGACAAAAGCTGTGGCAAACTGCACACATTCCCATTTCAGACCAAACTTTAGACATTCTTTAGACAGTCTGTGGTAAAATACCCAAGTAATTTTTTATTCTCTGCCAATGGTTAAGATCATAGTGAAAACCTAACTATAACTCTTGGAATTTCCTGATCATTTTCATGTTTATCCTTTTCCTTAAGTTGCATTTATTGCTTTGCAGTTGATGAATATTACATGCGGTCCAGAGCGCTGATAGTTAAAATAGATGTTTGTGAGAGACAATTAACACCATCCTATTAATGTTTCATGACACTGATATTAAATATATGTAGGATCATGAATGCTAATGACGTTTTTACAGGTGCAACTGCTTGTTGGCAGCCCGGGGGGGGGGGAATTTCAGTCCTTTGAAAAATTTATGCCATTTTGACTGTCTTTTGAGTTTTATTGGGATCCAGCCCAGATCTTCTGATTGCAGAGTCAAGGAGAGGGAAATCATTTCTCAACAACTAAGGGCCCAATCCGTTCTCCCCCTGCAGCTCAGACCATGCAGTGCCACCAATGAAGTGCACAGCACATGCTGGGGGGGGGGGGACCAGACGGCTCAGGAGAGATAAGTACAAACCTTTTTTACTTCTCTGTAGGCTGCCAAGTTTCCAGTGGCCTCCTTGGATCTACAATGGCTCTTTAGCTAGCTTAAGCCTCCTGGGCTTGGGTCTGAGCTAGGAAGGTGTGTGGCTGTTGCCAGGATCCTCTCCCTTCCACCCCTGAACTGCCCCCAGCCTGGCCCACTCCCTGCCCCAATCCATCCATGATCCTCCCCCAAACTGCCTCTACCATTGACTTATGGTGATGGGGAATAGAGGAGGTTCCATTGCCCCATGGCCTTTGGCTACTTGCTGTGGCAGCTGTGGCCTCCCAAACAGTGGAGTGGCTTTCTGACCACCAGTCTGGGACTGACACCACCAGACCATGAGATCCATCAACATAAGCCCCAGATAGGATTGGGCTGCCTAGCACATTCTGCGAAGTACATGTACATATGGATGCATGTGTACATGTATGTATGTGTGCATGCACACGCCCCCCATGAACATTAATTTACTTTTTATTCATGTCTAAAATACTCTATGTCTAAAAAATATAAATGGTGAGACCAGAGTCTTTGTTAGACTGGCTAAGTACAGCATTTATAACAACACACAGTAGTTTCATGCTTCTGCAAGGAAGTGTGGGAAATAACATTCAACATATTAATAGCCATAATGCAACATTAGCATATATACCCTGCTATCAAGCTGTTCCATCAGCATTACCGGAAACCTCCTGTCTACACAAATCTTTAAATCACACATGGCAAGAATTTCATGATGGCAGAAGTGCTGGAGATTAGGGGTTCCAATGATCTGCGGGATAGATTTTCTCATTGCTTCACTTTTCGTTCTGGATTTATGCTTTATCTTTACAGGACATATTTTTCTTCGTCTAACTTCTTCTCTAGGAAAAGAGTTTTTGCTTGCTAAAATTTGGGTCTCAAAACCTAGAAAAGAATTCGGGCGGCTTCTGGTATGGAATGGAGAATTGGAACAGGAAAGGAAGGAGCGTACACAAGATGTTTGGCAGGGGCAGGACTTTGTCTGAACCACGATCTGTTTGGGGAGATCCCTTCAAACCTAAAAACAGAAAAGTTATGGTGTGGTGTTGCAGCTGGTTTCCAGATGCAGCACATCTGTCAGATCTCATGATAGGGTTGAAGCTTGAAATCTGGTCCACACAGTAGGCCAAAGATCGAGGAACTGAAATATGAACAAAACATAGAGCATTGCTCCGTGGTAAATTATTGTACACCAAGGCAGAGTTAATAACGTGATGGGATTGTTTTTGCTGCTATATCATGCTGCAGCATGAAGGAAAGGAGCCCATGTCTGCAGGATCCATCCTATTCATTTCAGGGGTGGCCCCGAGGGATGCATACACAACATAGCTATTACAATTGCTGGATCTGAGGGGGTAGGACAGATCATGGGACTTACGACAATCTGCTTCATCTTCATTGAACCTGCAGTCAGCCACACCATCACATCTCAGCAGTGATGGGATACACGATTGGTTAGCGCATGGGAATTCGGTTTCGTTACATAGCCCTGGAGAATCTGTGGGAGGTTCCTCTGCAGGGCAGTTAATTTCATCGGTCCCATCTGCACAGTCTTCTACTCCATTGCACTTTGCAGAAAGAGGCACGCATTGTGTCACGTAGATGCACGTGAATTTTCCAGTATTGCAGGTTGGAGGCTGTGGTGCGACTGGTCCTAGAGGGATGGGATAAGGATAAAAATGCTTATCGTTTTTCAGAATCACATACACACACAAACTGTCTATGACTGGGCTTTGGTCCAGTTTTGTGCCATCTGAAAATACAAGTTCTTTGCTAGCACAAAGTGGTACTAGCACAGAACTGAGGCTATCCTGCATACATGTAGTTGTACTTAATCTCCACTGATGTCAGTTTGGGAAAGATACCATGTGTGCACCAGTGGTTATGTTAGAATGGAGACTTGAACCCATAACTAGTAGTTAGACTATGTTGGGGAAAGCCATAGATCAGTAGGAGAGCCTGCCCATCGTATGCAGAAGGTCCCTGATTTAATCTCTGGCATCTGCAGGTAGGGCTGGGAAAGAGACCCTTGTCTGAAGCACTGGAGAGCCACCGCCAGCCAGTGTGACCATTACTGCTTAGATCAGTGGCTCCCAACCTTTACTCACAGGTTGGGGCCACTGTAAATCTTTGTGGGTGTGGGTGTGATGGGGACACCGTAGCCAGAGAACCTCTGTCTCTGTCCCCTTAAGGGGCAGGGAGGAGTGCAGGCAGTAGCACGATCCCCAGGATCCTAGATCCCCAGCTGCTGCCTGGGGCGACAGGGGCTTTGATCTACTTACCGATCAAAGTGCTGTCATCCTGGTGCGGGGAGCCCTGCGGAGGCATCCACAGGGCTCCCCAAGCCTCAAAAAACTTTTTTTAAAAAAAGATCACAATGCACTTCTGGTTTGCGATCGCAAATCCATCACAAGTTACCTGCTGACCCAGAAAGAGAGGAGACAATGGCTTTCAAACACTTACAATGGTTTAACTCCCTCAGAGTAAAGGAATGTTTGTTCCCTTACGTCAGAGCTGCATTGCCCTCACCCTGGTGCTGGAAAGTTGGTTAGGATTGCACCGTGTCACATTATTATTTCAGAGTTCCATACTCCAAGGACAGGTATCACTGAGTCTTAACTTTTTCTTTCCAATTCTAAAGCAATCTTAGTTAACCTGCTAGCCACAATTCTGAAATGGTGTAATTCTGGAAGTGGTATTACCCTTGGGTGAGTATGTAGATTGTTGCAGTTTTATCCCTTTTCCAATCACATCCCGTCCATGTCTCGATTTTTGTTATTCTGAGATAATAAAATCACCCTCGTTTCCTTGAATAACGATAGTACATAAATCCTTGGCAGAATTAGAGTCCAAGCATTTATGCCTTCCTGATACTTTACTCTCTGGAAATGGAATTTAAGAGGGGTCAGCATAAATAAGGGTTATGACCCAAGCAATCTTATTTGGACAGACGTTTTTAAAAGAAAGAAATCGATTGAAATATGTTGAAATAAATGTCTTTAGGATTGGGGGTGGGCAAACGGTTAAGAGTGAAAAGTGGTGTTTCTGAGATCAAACCAGGGAATCTCTGATGAAATTTTATCAAATGCTTATCTCCATTAATCTATTGTAAATCCAAACATAATCAGTAGGAACACTTTCCAGATCTTTAAGATAAATCAGCGTTGAGCTGTCAGCTAGTAAACAATTAGCGCAACAAAATCTCAATTTTTATAGCTTGCACTTTTCATTATGTTTCATTAACATTAATGAGTCAGTATTTCCTATGGTGTAAAGCTTTGGCTTGAAGTTATTAGACCTTTTGGACTGGTCAAGCAGCTGGCTAGAATTATACTGGGCTACAATTTGGTTTCTTTATTCCCAGTACACGTGAATAAATAAACCTTTATTCCCAGTATACATGAAATTTTGACATAAAATATTAGGAACATAACACACACTTATTTACGACAATAGAGTTATCTTCATTGTAAGATCTTAGCCTAATTTGAACCATTTTTAGTTTTTCATCCCAAAATGACACCACAGCCATCCCTCCTTTGTAATTAAAAAAAAGGTAAAGGTTCCCCCACGACCGAATGGTTTAGTCGTGACCGACGGTAGGGGACAATGCTCATCTCCGTTTCTAAACCGAAGAGCCAGCGTTTGTCCGAGGACAAGTTTCCATGATCATGTAGCTGGCATGACTATATGCCGTAGTGCATGGAACACCATGACCTTCCCACCGAAGTGGTACCTATTTATCTACTCACATTTTTACATGCTTTTGGACTGCTAGGTTGGCAGGAGCTGGATGACGGGAGCTCACTCCATTGTGTGGTCTTGAACTGCCAACCTTCCCGTCAGCAAGTTCAGCAACAGCGGTTTAACCTGCAGCACCACCACGTCCCCATCCCCTTTGTAACCCCTATACAGATACTTGTCTTTTTCAATGGCAATGGACTCATAACCCAATGCTACTCCGGATCCAGCTTTCGGGGATAGGGCACTACACCAGCAGAAGATTGGAATGGAAATAATCTCCCTTTCCCCTCTGAAGCTTCCTAATCCATCACCCCTGCCAGATATATAATAGCATGCTTCTTTATAGCACAGCTGCACAAGGAGTGTTGGGGGAAGGCTAGGATTGGGTCCTTAGGGCCCAATCCTATCCAACTTTCCAGCAGATGCAGCTGTGCATGTGCTGCATCCTGCAGTGGGGAGGCAGTCATGGACGCCTCCTCAAAGTAAGGGAACGATTTTACCCTTACCTTGGGGCTGCATTACGGCTGTATCAGCCCTGGAAAACTGGACAGGAGTTGGCCCTTAATCTGCTTTTGAAATCAGAATTGACTGAAGAGGAAAGATTATTTAGGGCACAATCCTAACCTGGAGTTAGGCTGGCACAGATAGGCCAGCAAAGTTTGACTGGCACCAGGGTCACTGTAAAGCATGTCTGCACCACACTCTGAGTCCAGGAGAAAGGCGCACGTCTTTGTGTGCCTTCCTCCCTGACTCCGACAGTGGTCCAAATCGGCTTTACGGTGGCCCTTGTGTCAGCCAAACATTGCTGGCCTATCTGTGCCGGCCTAACTCCAGGTTGGGATTGCACTCTTAATGTAGTCAACCCAATCCTATCGTGCCACTAGAGTGTGCAATGCATTCTGCAGTGGGAGCAGTCATCAAGGTGTCCTCCGGGTAAAGGAACATTTGTTCCATTGCTTCAGGCTACACCTCTACCTGCCCTGATTGGTCCACTTGGACCTGCACCAGAGATTTTGCTGATGCAAGTGGACCAGATGGATCAAAAGTAGGAAGGGGTCTAGGATACCAGTGGAGCTGCTGCTGCTGCTGTGCTCTTTCCTGCTATCAACATATCTCCATCCCAGCCACGGTCCATGCCCTGTTTTTCCTCCTACCTGTTGGGCTGCGCAATCCTGCACTGCTCGTCATGCCGACGCTACATCATAGCGTTGGTGCAACGCCTCTAGCGCTGACGTGGGAGCGCCGATCGGCAGCCCCGCATCGGTGCTGGAGCAGCAGGACCGGCGCTGCAGGCAGCGCCAGCCCTGTTGCACCCGTGCTGAGCCTTTCTTGCACTGACTGAAGCCGGTTGGCGCGAGGGAGGCTCCGTGCAGAAGCGGCGCGGGGATTGGTGGGAGAGAGGGAGGCAGGGGCGGGACTTGGGTGGGCTTCAGAGGCAGCCATAGGGCCACATCCTAAGCCTGTCAGGGAGGCCGCACAGGCCCATTTCGGGCCATGCGGTCTCCTCGGATCTGCGCCCATACTTTAGCGGGTACAGATCCGAGGAGCACATGGGGAGGGTGGAGCCTCCCTTATGGTAAGAGACGCCCGCTCCCTTGCCACGGGGAGGCTCCAGCCTCCAACCTACCCAGCGCTGGATATGGCGCTGGTCAGCCGGCTGTGCTATTCCAGAGCCGGGTAGGATTGCGCCCTAAGACTCCTATGTTAACCTATGTGTACTTTTAGGACTTCTACTTTAAAAGAAGAACCAGGGCCGGTAAGTTTTTTTCCTCCTCAAAATCAAATTAAGGAGTTGAGAAATACTTTGGAAGACTACAATGCAAGCACCATATATAACATTCCACGTGGGCGGTGGGGACTGAAAGCAATCACTGCTCAAAGTAAACTTACGTCCTGGTTGGCAGATTTCCCTTGACAATTTGTGCCCTCCCTGGCAGCCAGAGCAATGAAGTCATGAACTAGGCTGGCATACCTACTGAACTCCAGTCTGACTTTAAGGCCTTATCAACACGGGGAAATTACATCCTGTTAAACATAACCTTTCAGGTTAACCACCAGCAGCAGATTGACTGCTCAACAAGACATCCCTGACAACACTAAATACTTTCCAATATTGTGTCCCTTTAAGCACTAGGATTGATTTTCAGGTAGGATACCAATATCGACATTTTTCTCTTAGATTAATTGAGACGGTGGAATTGGTGCTGTATAGTGATGTGGTGTTCAGGTTCTTTTTTCCTCCACTTGCCTAAAGAATAGCAAAAAACACCTTACAAGAATAGCACACTTCGAAGACTCAATCCTAACCTGGAGTTAGGCCAGAAAAGTTTGGCTGGCACAAGGGACACCGTCAAGTATGTTTGGACAACTCTTGGAGCCAGAGAGGCCAGCACACAGGTGCACCATCCTCCTTGACTCCGAGAGTGATCCAAATGTGCTTTACAGTGGCCCTTCTACCAGTCAAACTTTGCTGTGCGGGCCTAACTCCAGGTTAGGATTGTGCTCTATTTTGCTTTGCAGGAATAATTGAACCTCCCCAATCAGAATTTGGCTTAGAAACCTCCAAACTTGGAAAGTAGCTCTATTTACTTTGAACCAAATTCTCTGCCAACTTGAACTCCATTATGCCTCCATTATAAGATGTGAGTGGGTCTGCACAGTCCTTCTCATGTCCCTACAGTGGTCCTCCATACCCTTTCTATCATCACTTACACTAGCATTCCAGTAGCAGAGTCTACTTTACAGCATCACAAACAACTTTACAGAAGTGCAGAATGCTGTGAACTTCTGGTCCACTGCTTCAGGTGTGGCAATGGTGACGAGAAGATCCGCCAATGTTGGTAAGTTGGCAGGGGTCTTTTTTTTGGAGGATTAGGGAAGATAGGAGAGAGGGACAGGGGCTTCTCAGAAGCGAGAGGTGGGTATCATCGGGTGCAAGTGATTTGGGCTGGATGGTATCCTCATTTGTATCAAATAATTACAAAAATGAAATATGAGTAAAACAAACTCAGTTGTTGTCGGGTGCTGGTGTGTCACCCAAAATGTCATTGTGTGTCACCTTTCACATGTGTGTCCTATGTGCACTATCACTGGCTTAGATTGTGCTTATTGCAAGTTAAACACCAAAAACCTGATTTGTTTTTAAAATGCTATTTTGAAAAGCGGAATAACTCTGCATTTCATCAATTAGCTAGAACCCCCAGCATCACAAGATTCCTGCATTGTGCAAAAACCAAGCCACAGCTGCAGTTAGCGTGTGCGCCCACACACACACACACACACACACACACACACACACACACACACACACACACCTCTTCATTTCCAGGAAAGAATTGATTGGTGGAAGCACAAGTATCATATATGAGTGATGGTTCCAAGATTTGCCGAGTTAAACCTTCTATGTTTATGGCCTTCCTGACAGGCTTGTGAATGATCATGAATGTTCACCAAAGCATTAAGCTGACTATAATGCTTTGTACCTATAATTCATGGAGTGACTGCCCAAGGACTTGCTTTTGGTCTATAAAGGCTCAAGTAATCTAGTTCCAATCTACTCAAGAGACCATCTGCTCTTGAAACATTAGCGTCTGATAGGAGAGGCCAGGTTTCCTGAGTCACTGAGTAATTCAAAGTGTCCAGAAGTCAGTTCTTCTTCTCTTGGGAAGTCGCTGATTCTGAAATTCTATCTCCCTCTATATTGCATTTCAGAAGCAGGCATACCTTTGCAGCAAGTTGCACTACACTGCAGCAAACTGACCAAATGAAGCTTGACAGACCACTTTGAGTGTCAGGGCCAAGCTAGGCAGCCGTGCTTGAATGGAAGCTATTGCTCATAGAGTTGGGCAACACAAATATTATTGAATTTCTATGGCTTAAGCATGACTTCAGAGAATGGAACTGTTTTGAAATACAAATAATTCGGCCATCCGTTTTTTTTCCAGCCTTACTCCAAGCTCCTTTAAAGTCTCTCAGAACATCCCTGTCACCTTATGCTCTAAAAGGAAAACGTGAATTAATTTTGCACAGAATTAGTCCTAGTTCAGTTTTCATTGGCATAATAATCCCAGAAACCAAAATTTGCTTTTTCTTCTCGTTGAGTCCCGTCAGCAGTGCAGCCAGAGGCAGTGCCGCCTGGGGCAAAGATATTGTGATGTCATGATGATGCTGTAATGTCACTTCCTAGGTTGATGGAGGGTGATGTCAAGTCAAGTCTTCACAATGTGGCTGCCATCCCCCATTCCTTCTCCAGCAGCTTCCCAGCCAACTTGCAGAGTGCAATCCTAACCTGCACTGGAATAGGCAGGGCAGCTCACTTGTGCTACATTCTAACAATGTTAGGAGGCAGCAGCGGCTCAGCAGGGGCCAAGGGCAGATTTTCCCCTTGCCCCAGAGTTAAAATAGTCCTCCCTCCCGGCCAAAATCGCTCTTGCACCAGCTGAACTTGGCTGGCACAGGAATCCGGGATGGTGCTCTCATGCCAGCATGGCATGCACAGGGCCAATGCAAGGGCTAGCGTCGGATTGCGCTCTCAATTCAGTATGGCGGTGAAGTCAAGGACTCAAGTGAAGACCTGCAGCCTGTTGTGCAGGCAGGTCTGTCAAGGTTTTCTCTCTGATCCCAAAGGAAACAGAACACAAAAGCCGTTCCTCTTCCCAAGTAAATGAACTGAACATTGAAGTCTGGGTTAATGATAGCCAAAGGGCAGCTGAGCTCTCCAAGATTTTAGCAGCTATATGAAACTACATGCAAATGCTGGAAAACACACAGAGGACAAAAACATCCCTGTGTTAATTGGCACTCTATGAAACGATCCTGATTATGGGCAGTAACAATGCACGGAAAGGAGGTACATGACTCAGCAACATGAAGACAGGATCTTATCAGGCCAGAAACGGCAAGACACATGTGGAAGAGAACAACATTTGCTGTGGCCTGAGCATGTGGAAACACTCAGTGTACAGTGAATAATGACAAGAAGTTGCTCCTGCAGTTTTCTGGGAAAGCAGATGAGCAGATTTTGTTGGAACTGTTAAAAATGTTTTTGGGTCTGGCAAAATCTGCATGTCTAACGAGGGCCTGCTGTTTTAAAACAAATAAAACAAAACCCTGCCGTATTGAACTTGCTGATAATGCTTTATTGCTTAGAGCTACCACCCAGCTAAATTGCGATTGTGCCCGTTTAGAACAGGTTACCCTGGGAAACCTAAGGTAATTAAAGCTAAGCTGGCAAAGTAATAATGCAGAAAGGGAGGAAAAATTCAAGAGCAACAAAGCAATCCTTTAAGGGAGGAGAACACTGCAAGGGGAAAAAGGTTTGACAGCTAGTTCTCATATTAGTCCTTTATCCCAAGTTGAAAAGTTGCCCAACAAAGGCAACTGTTTTGTGCAGAAAAGTCATTTCTACAATGCAAAAACTTTTTAACGCCTAACACATATAGATGGAGGAGGAAATAGTGCTTAAGGTTTTCCTCTTAGAAAGTAAGAAGTGAGGCAGCTGTTGTCCTCCATTATATTAAAAAACAAACATTCCCACCTCTTTTTGACACAGAACAGAATTAGCTGCAAATTTTTACAGTCTATTAAAAAAAAAGAGTGCAACTAATCCAAATATATAATAAGCACTCTCCGTGGAAAGATTTCATGCCAATTTCCAATTAATGTCTTCATGCGATTTTCTTACAGATTGTTTTTGTAACACTGCTATGAGTTTGGTCTTCAAACACGATAGAGGATACATAGGCTAGATACAGTGATAACCCCTGCTAACTTGTGTATTGTATGCCAATAAAGTTTGATTGATTGATTGATTGAACTAGGCAAGGGGGCACTTTTTCAAGTGTCCCTCTTATATTTAACAGGGGGAGCGTAATTGTTCCTCTTCACACCTGAGCAGTGTCTTTTCTAGTGGCTGTTGCTGGTGGGGTTCTGCATTTTTTAAAATTGTAAGCCCTTTTGGGACAGGGAGCCATTTAACTATTATTATTATTATTATTATTATTATTATTATTATTATTATTATTATTATTATTATTATTATTATTATTAGTCTGTGAACTGCTTTGTGAACTTGGTGTTGAACAGTGATATATACATACTGTTGATTGATTGATAAAGAACATAGAGTCACAGTGCAGTCCTAGTCATGTCTACTCATAAGTAAATCCTATTATGCTCAATGAGATTTAGGGTACAATCCTAACCTGTAGGCTGGCACAGTTAGACTGGCAAAGTTTGGCCGGCACAAGGGATACCGTAAAGTATGTTTGGATCACTCTTGGAGTTACAGCGGCCACTACACAAATGCATGCCGTCCTCCCTGACTCCGAGATGGTTCAAACGCGCTTTATGGTGGCCCTTGTGCCAGCCACTTCGCTGGCCTAACTGTGCCGGCCTAACTCCAGGTTAGGATTGAATCCTTTCTCCCAGGAAAATGTGGATAGGATTATAGCCAAAGTAACACAGCCAAGGCCATAGCAATAATAAAATAAAATCCATAGAAATGAACTTTCCATATTAATAACCTTAAAAAATCATGTCTATGTACACCCCTTTTATATTTATTGAACCCTATTTGCTCTCATAGATTAAAACATAATTTCTCAGATACGTATTCCAATACAGCATTTATGTTTTCATATTGCAAGCAGTGATGCAAACCAAGAAACAGCTGCAATGTCACAGTCATAATTCAACCGTCTCTCGACCAATGCTCCCTCTCAGTCGTGATTTACTGACATGGAGTTGACCATGGATGTCAACTAGAGCGAACATCAACTGAAGTGGCAGAAATGGTGTCAACCAGTTTTCCCTACCAGAGACAAAGAGGGATGTTTAAACCATTTCAGCAACAGTTCTGGACACAGGAAATCCTTGATTTACACCTTGGTCAGATCTTGGCTCCTCATCATCTAAATTATATCTACTTGATTTATCAGTGGCATTACCAATTTCATTTGATAGACAAGATCCTGTTTGCCCCTGCTAACTGGTCAAGAGGCACTTTTTCATGTGGTGTCCCTCTTATATTTAGCAAGGGGAGAGTAATTGTCCCAATTCACCCCTGCGCAGTATCTTTTCTAGTGGCTGTTGCTGGTGGTATTCTGCATTTTTTTAGACTGTGAGCCCTTTTAGGACAGGGAGTCATTTAACTTGATGATGATGATGATGATGATGATTTGCCTGTAAACTGCTTTGTGAAGTTTGTGTTGAAAAGCAATATAAATACTGTTGATGGATTGATTGATGTCTTGCTTCAGTTTTGCTGATGTGCTTCAATATCTCCTCTTTAAATAAATGGGATTTAAAAGTGTCTAACCATGGCAGACTGGATGGGTTGCAGCCTCTCAGCTTCAGTCCCACATCTGAATGCATATATGGCAAAGAAGCTGCCTTTATGCCGAGTCAGACCTGAGTCAGCCCATGGTCCATTTAATTCAGTGTTGTGTACACTGACTGCCAGTGACTCCCCATGGCTTCAGACAAGGGTGATTCCCAGTCTGGGTCAATCCCACACCAGGGATTGAAACTGGGACCTTCTGCATGCAAAACTCATACCCCACCACCACGGGTTGGCCCTTTCTCTATTTATCTGTAGGAGTGGTTATTAATGACCAATGTCGTCCACACCAAATAAATAGCAATGCAAAGCACTGTGCATTCTAGGCATGCTACAGAAAGGATGATTAATGTATATTAAATTATCCTTTCGCTTTCCACAAGAGGAAGGTTCTGTTATACGACAAGCATTGCAAGTACAAAAGTGTATGCCGCTTGTTTCCCTTGAGATGCGTGTTTTATCGTCATTGACAAAAGAGGAATTGTGTTGAACACGGTATTAAGCAACTCACTGCACAGCCTCATGTTTTAAATTGTGTATGTGGGGGGAGAGGGGTCATAACTAGAGTAGCGCAACCAGTGGCAAATTGTTCATAAACATGCTCTCCATCACCACCATCATTTTTCATTTGGCCCTAAGTTCCGCTGTTGCCATCTGCTGATTGCCCTGCATGGAAAAAATTGTGATCCTGAAAGATGAATTACTACATGACTAATTTACACACAGCCACCGTATTTATATGCAAATAAAGGCATTTACCTGAATGAGCATATCCTCTTACATTGCAGATTTTAGTTAAGAAGGCTTTCCTACAGGGTGACATACCTCGAATGGCCAAAGCAAGTTATAACAGTGGCAGAGTTATCTCATAAAATGCAGACCCCAGTCCATGCGAAGAAGAGGATGGATCAAATTAAGGAGCAAATGGTGTGTGCCTCTGTATGTGTTAATCTCTCCTTGACTGCAGCCTAATAATAAAATGTAGCTTTCTAACCTGGAGTTAGGCTGGCACAGTTAGGCCAGCAAAATTTGGCTGGCACAAGGGGCACCATAAAGCGCATATGGACCACTCTCTGAGTCAGGGAGGATGGTGCACGTCTGTGTCCTGGCCTCTCCGAAAGGGTCCAAACATGCTTTACAGTATCCCTTGTGCTGGCCTTACTGTGTTGGCCTAACTCCAGGTTAGGATTGTGCCCTGAGTGTGCGTAGTGTTTCATATGCAAGTGAGCTTATTGCCGCGGGGGAATCTGGCTGATAGGGAGGGGCTTGGGTCCCAATCCTATCCAACTTTCAAGCACTTATGCAGTCACATTCCCCATGGTAAAGGAACAGATATTCTCTTACCTTGAAGAGGCTGGCAGAATGCAGCAGATGCCCCACTGGCACAACGCTTGGAAGATGGATAGGATTGGGCGCTTAGTTCACACCTAAGGGCTATCTACTGAATTCACACCAGAGATGAGACTCAAACCAACTAAGCCCTGATTTGCTGTATAGTCTCTCAGCCACTATACAACACCAGTTCTCACCCAGACTTTAATACTAGTACTGAGCCCTAGGGAAGAGGGGATATGGGGAGGTAAGTGGTGAATGGGTCTGCCTCTTTCACTTCTAGTTGGATCTTGGAGATGCTTCACCCTCCTTTTACTGACACAGACATTATCACTCATATTAGCAAAAGCACACAATTAGAAGTGGACAATCTTGTGAGTTTCTGGGGAAGGGGTTCATTCATATTCTGCAGGATAATGAGCTGGATAATGCAGGATAATGATTTAGAAATGACTGCAAGTACAATACAAATGTCAAAATGTCAACCATGTTACTAAAAACATGACATTTCAGTTTCATTCTTAGAACATTTTTCCCCCAACTCCCTACTAATCTCAGTTGAATTACTTACCTCCAGAGGAACATTCTGGTGTGAAAGAAACATCATCAAGGGCAAATTCAATGAGCAGTTTCCCTCCGACCTCCGCTTCAAACGCCACTCTGAATGGACTGTTCCGGGAAAGGAGCACATTGGCATATGTCCAGGTATTCCTTCTATTTCCTGTTGCTGACCACATCAAAATATCCATGCCAAATTCTTCAACAGTGTATACCTATTGGTAGCAAAACGGAATATGGTTCTGTCAGTCTCATGCTATCAGAGCACATCAATCAACTGTTCAGACATTCTTGAAAAGGGACACTACAATTTACAAACAATCCAAGCCATTAATCCATTTCAAATTGGGATTCAGTTCATCAGGATTTTAGCACAACCCTAGGCATGGCTATTCAGAAGAAAGCCTCACTGAGCTCAATATGACTTACTCTCAGGTAAGTGTGTATATAATTGCAGAAAACATTACAAACTAGCACATTAGTAAACTAGTACTAGTACAGAAAACATTAAATTAGGTAACTAGTTTTCATACTTGAACTGGTCCAAAACTGATTTCAGATATATTACATGCAGAATAAAAACAGTTTTCTCTAGTAAACTAGAGTGTCCTGTAGAGCACGTGTGAACCCAGTTTCAGCCTTTTGTCTGGCCTGGAAGTCTGTAACTGCACATCTTGCTCTCCAGTTCAACCTTCTGGGTACCCTAGAATGACTGTAAAGCTTTTGGGGGAACAGTCCTTGAACTCCATTTTTAGGGAGAGCCTAGCAAATGTCTATACACATATACTACATGTAATCTCTCTAGCAACTTCAAGAGTACAGGATCCTGATTATTAATTAATTGATAGTATTAATAATAATACATTATTTTTTTTGAGATATAATTTTTTTCTCATGGGTCGCAATAGATTATTGTTTTAAAAAGTGGTCCCGGGGCTAAAAAGTTTGGGACGCATTGAATTAGACTAATTGTTTAAAAAGGGAATGTTGTTGGGTTTTGTACGCATCTCTGCAATTTTGTGCCTTTAGTCTATAGAATGCGGAAATACTGTAGGGCAATAAAGCAGGTGTACGAAATCTGTACTCGCTTCTTGCAGCACTGTTTTTTTTTCTGTGCAAGGTTCTAAAATTTGGCAATTATTCTTGTTTGAATAAATAGAGGTATGTATTATTTGATCGGCACTTTTCCACTTTCAACTAATCAAAAGAGTCAGCTGCAGATGGAAGTTTTAAAAAACACACTATATGCAAGCAAACAGTCTTTTGATTGGAAATATAAAGTGGATTTTTTTTATTAGACATTATGCTTGGCAAGCATCAACTAATTATACAGAACATTTGAATTGTGAACAAGGAACCCACCTGCTGCAGAGACTAAAATCAACCCAAGGTGTTTTTTAATGAGGCTTTGCTTCCATAACTGTTCTGGGGAGGCTATTTCAGAACTGTGGGGTTTTGTTTTGTTTTTCCAAAAGTTGGAAACTGTTTCCTGATTCTGTCTGAAATTTGTTTGTATGCCCAATGATTTCCTCTCGATTTAGAGCAATTTGACAAGAAGATCAGTAATGCACAACAAAACCATGCCAGATGCTTGACATCCTCCTCCTTGTTTTTGCAGCCCCAAGCAAGCAGCAAAAATAGGTGGCTTATCAAATCCTTAGTGGCCAATTCAAGGCTGGTGGGCTATCTTCAGCCTGGCAGTTCAGAGACTGTGCAGAGCTGACAGGTCTGCGATCAAAGATGAATGTATGATACTGAAGCTTTCCTTGTTGGTTAAAGGAGCAACAGATGGGGCAGGCAAGATTACCAAAGAACAGTCTCCCAGAGCAGAATGCCAATAGTTCCAGTGGCAACTGGTCAAGGAAATGTAAAATTCTTTAGGCAGAATACAGGCGGGTATCACCTGAGCTGTGAATCCAAGATTCTGATTTCCAGAAAATGTATTAAAGATAACAGACCTACCTAAAAATAAAAACATACACAGAGTTACATCCTAAATACAGTTAGTAATAACTAAGGGAGGTAGTCATGACTAAATCCCATAGATTTCCATGTGATGAAGGCATGACTATCTTCTTTAGTCATGATTAATAGGCAGCCCAATCCTAATCTGCGTTGGAGGAGGGAGGTTGGCTGGCCTGCACTCCATCCAATGCAGGCAGGGAGGCCTCTGGAGCTCACCTTGGGATATTTTCCCCTTGCCCCAGGATGAGCCCTATGGGGCTGCTCGGATCTGTGCCAGTGAAATAGCTGGTGTAAATCCAAGTGGCCTGGATTGGAGCAGACCTGTCTGGGATGGAGGTTAGAATCCTAAGTGTCGGATCCATGCTCCACACCCTTCCCCAGCCCCCACGTGACCTTACTCAAAGGTTGGGAACCGGCGGCAAGAGCTCCTTGGAGGAAGGGTGTTAAAAATGTGAAAATTAAATAAAATAAATGTCCTGATCATCATCTTTCTCTCCTCAACTTCTAATTTGCAGCGATGATGATGATGATGATGATGATGATGATGATGATGATGATGAACACACAGAACAAATACATATACCTGACTTTTGAATTGTCTTAGGGGAAGCCTGTGGCTAGAAGAGGCAAGGGCATGATTCTGTGAAGCAAACTTGCGTACAACACTATGATATCACTTCCAAAAATAAAGAACCAGCACAAAAAACTGCTTATCCAGTCTGTGTTTTTTTCTCTCTCAAAAGTGAGCCGAAGCAATACAAAATTAGTCATTTTTAATGAAATTGGCCCGTCTGCCGCTGTAATTTATTACACCCCAGTTCACAGCAATTTATGTAATATGAACTGCCTAACAAGCTGGAAAATGGAAATATTGGACATGTATTATCACAAGGTGAATTAATTTTGCTTTAACTCTTGCTGTGACGGCAACATGCGCAACTAGCACTGCAGTGGCGTAATGCTAAAGAATTGTGCACCTTCTCTTATTTCCAGGTAGTTAAGTAACATGGGGCACAAAGAATGGCAATCAAGACAGCTAAGCAAGAAGTCAGGCAGTCTATATTTAATACTTCACTGAAAATAACTAGGGTTGAAATTGGAAGAGTCAACTACAAAGCAGGTGACTCTTCATTCAAAAAAGATGGATGTGGAGGACAGGGAGTGAAGGGTTAACAAGAAGGTTTCCACCATCTCAGATCCCTTGCTTCAAACCTGGAGAATGGCATCAAGCCCTGTTTCCTGCTTCTGAAGGCTTGGCTGAAGGTCTCTTCCTTTGAGAGCGCCTCCAACTCATCTCACACAAGTGTCTTGCTTTAATTCCAATGGGTCATAGTCATAATCAAAGCAAGTCAATTCTGATTAAGCAATCTTGAAAATCAATAGCACAAGTTAGTCACAGCTAACTTAAATCCCATGAATTTCTAAGGGGCTTAGGAGGAACTGGTAACAGAACTTTTGCTTGGATACAACCCAATTCAATATTGTGATGTTGCTTCTAATGGTGTCTAAAACAGTGGTTCCCAAACTGTGGGTCACAAACCAATTTCAGGTGGGTCATGAAGCATCTAGAGCAGTCATATTGAAAATATGGGAAGATGGGATGCTATAAAGTGGGACGGGTGTGCGGTTGTTTTGCTTGTGTCAGGGTTGTCAATAGGCTTTTTTTCTTTCTGATTCACTTTGCTATTGGAAAATGGCTGAGAAATAACCCAACTAATTGCTGCACTCTCAAGAAAGCAGCAGGCTCTGGCATCACAATTATGTCACTTCCAGTCATGACATCACTTCCAGTGGGTCCTGGACAGATTTGTCATTCTAATAAGTGGGTCCCGGTGCTAAAATTGATGTTCTATAAAGACAAAACCAACATAGAAATTGCCACAAATGAACAAAAGGTTTCAAAATGAAAAATATCAGATAACTACCAATGGAAATAATTGTATCAATCCATTTTTATAATACACAAAGATCTGGTGCACATTATTTTTTTAAAATGAATATTACAAAATCACAAAAAATCCATATGAAAACCTCTGGTTAATAGACTCCCAAGTAACTACAAATGGGTTTGTAGGGAAGCCTACAAGTGGGTTCGCTGGCCCACCACTGATGGCATGGCGCTTCCCTGCTCCTGTGCCATCATGAGCGAGCTGACGGATCTTTAGATCAGTGTAAGGCCACCATAGGATTGTGTCTAAATCAGACAATAAATGGTCATACGCACCACAGACAGCAATAATCTGTCCAGAGAGATTATGTGTAGTGACAGAGGCTGCAATCCTATCCAATCTTTCCTAGAAGTACGCTCCATTGATTATAATGGGACTTACTTCTGAGAAGACATTCATAGGATTGGGTTCTGAGTGTGCTTGTTTACATAGGTCTCCTGAAATGTTTAATGTTGCCACTATGGATTGTGCCCTTTAGAGTTGGTTGGACCATTTATGGGAAATCATGGACTTGGTAATTGAGGAAAGGATATAGAAAACAGTACTACTATAAGCTCTGTGATAGAAATTGTTCAAAATGTTCAAGAAGACACAAACACTACTACGAGTAGATGCCAAACTCTCTTTTCGATTACCTTTAGCATTCCAGTTTGGGATGAATTACTGGTCCAGAACCAGAAGCGGAGACTACATATACCCAGGCTGGCTGGAAAGTATCCGGTGGTAAATATTCTCGCTTTATCTTGTTCTCGTTGAGTGGATGAATTGACATATAGAAAATTACATCCATTACCTTCAAGTGAATACAAATGTCATATCACTGTTAACAGTGTATTAAAAAGGAAGAACAAAGCTGTCACAGCTGTATTTACAATTACACTTCTAATGTATAAAGGTAAAGGTTTCCCCACAACTGAATGGTCTAGTTGTGACTGACTGTAGGGGGCAGTGCTCATCTCTGTTTCTAAGCTGAAGAGCCGGCATTTGTCCTGAGGACAAGTTTCCGTGGTCATGTGGCCGGCATGACTATATGCCATAGGAACGCCGTTACCTTTCCACCAAAGTGGTTCCTATTTATCTACTGGCATTTTTACGTGCTTTCGACCTGCTAGGTTGGCAGGAGCTGGGACAAGCAACGGGATCTCACTCCGTCACGCAGTCTTGAACTGCCAACCTTCTGGTCAGCAAGTTCAGCAACAGTGGTTTAACCCACAGCGCCACCGCGTCCCTTTTTGATGTATACCTGTGGCTATATTGGGGTTTCTAGTCCATGTTCATCATTGCTGAGCACAGAGGCAAGGACGCAGTTTTTGGGGTTCAAGTTTATGATATTGTCAGCCCAATCCTATGCAGCATTGGAGTGTCGGCCGGAGTGCTTTACGACAGTGGAACAGTGTTGGACTGTTGGAGCTCCTGGAGCAGGTGGAAGGATGTGAAGAGGCACCCTGCCCACCTGCCCTCCCTCAACCCTGTGCCTGGGGGACCTGTGTTGAGTCGAATCCATGGATGAACAATATGTGCATAATTTGTACTTCAATCTGTACTTTAGAAATTTGAAGAAAGTGAAAAGGAACAATATGTAGATAAACTGCGTTTTTAGCTGTGTCAGGACTTCATGGCTTACAGATTCTGGTTCAGATGGATTCTGAATGGCTATTTCTAGCCCTAGAGTCTACATTTACTTTCCTCTCCACTTGTCTGTAATTTTGACTTATCTGCTCCTAAATTGAATCGCTCTAATGGCTTTCAAAGCTGTGATACATCTCAAAGACTTGAAAACAGCTTCTTACTAGGAGACTGGCTCAGTTCACCCCTGAATCCTATATAATTTTTTGCTGTCATTCAGTTTGCAATAGAAGGGTTAGCAATGACTATTGGAAAAGAGCTCCCAGTTATTCTGAAGTCACAGATGATGGCCTTAGCTCAGGAAACAAAGCTGTGGTTCTCATGAGCTTGGAAATCCACATGCTCAAACCAAAAACAGGTCTTTCACATATTATTCCCTTAAAAGGTAAAGGTAAAGGTTTCCCCACGACCGAATGGTCTAGTCATGACCGACTGTAGGGGGCGGTGCTCATCTCCGTTTCAAAGCCTGTAGAGCTGGCGTTTTTGTCCAAGCTTCCGTGGTCACGTGGCCGGCATGACTATACACCGTAGCGCACGGAACACCGTTACCTTCCCGCCGAAGTGGTCCCTATTTATCTACTTGCATTTAGGTGCTTTCGAACTGCTAGGTTGGCTGGAGCTGGGACAAGCCAAGGGAGCTCACTCCATCGAGCAGTCTTGAACTCTCAACCTTGCGGTCGAAAGCCCAGCAACAGCGGATTAACTCGCTGCGCCACCACGTCCCTGACATTCTCCCTTACATTCTCCCAAAGCAATGTCTGAAAACTATTCATTTCCATGTGAGAAATTCAGTATCACCCATCATACTTGTGGGCATTTGTCAGCTGAAGCTCCTATCTGTATCCATTTTATTCTTTTTTCTTTTTGCCTCTTCTCTTTTGTTCTTACATTTATTGTGATATCCAGAAAGGTAAATTACATACCCTGGCATCATTTTAACACTGTCATGTTGACGCTCCAGAAAAATCAAACAAAATCAAAGCATTCAAATGCCTTTCAAAAGATCTTTAAGCTTGTGAAACTCCCGTTGTCTTTACTGATCGGGCAGCCCAATCCTAAACTGTGCTGGGGTGAGCCGGCCGGCCAGCAGGCCTACACAGCATCCAGCACAGCTTGGGAGTCCACTGGAGCCTCCCCTACGGGTTCCTTGGATCTGCACCTGCAATTCTGTGCGGCCTGGGGATGAGGCCTTGGATGCAGCCTAATAGCTGACACAAGGACCACAGTAAAGCATGTTTGGACCACTCTCTGAGTCAGTGAGAATGGTGCACGTCTCTGTGCTGGCCTCTCTGACTTTGGGAGTGGTCCAAATATACTTTACGGTAGCACTTGTGCCGGCCAAACTTGGCTGGCCTAACTATGCTGGCCTCACTCCAGGTTAGGATTGTGTCCTCAGTCAATTGAAGTCATGCACAGCTCCCAACAGAAGAAGGAAGTTCTTGGTCTCTTATCACCATCACCATCACTGCAATCTCAACAGATTAATCAGCAGTGATAGAGTTTGATTTTCTTGTACACTCCATTCCTGTCAAGACAACAAACAGATTACTGAACACATGTGGGTGGGTTGTGGGGCTCATGCCACAGTGACCGTTCATGCTCTGATCTTTGCACTTTCGACTGAAAGCCTGTAAAAAGCTGACACGCAGGTTGTTCTATGTAGTTTTCTGACCGAATGCACAGAGGACAGGATGGGATCCACTGCAGTGTTCCCTGCATTTCACCCAAACAGGGTAAACATTCCAATGGAGACAGCTCTAAACATTCACCCGAAGGTCATTAATTGCTGAGTCGCAATCAAGCGATGAGAGATCAACTGATACGTGTGTGAATCAGAAGAGTTCCGCTGAATTATTTTTTCACTAACAGCTACTGCTTCGCTATGCTTGTGCCTTGACCCCTGCAAGTACTTAGAAAATGCCTTCGACAGCTTCCAGGGACAAGCCTGCTAAGGCAGGAGATTGGATAGTCACCAGTTGTCACTTCAACTAAGAATCGTCACACTGATTGCAACTCTTAATTCTTCATCTCAGTAACCCCTGGAAGGGGAAAGGTTTACCCTTAAAGCACCACCGTAATTAACAGTATTTTTGAAGATGCATGCGCATGTATAGGAGGGTTAGTTAATCTACCAGAACTTTTTTTTTCCTGCCAAGGGGTCCTGATTAATTAGTATCTTTGCATTTTATTCAGCAGCCCATTATCATAAGAGGGGATGAAGCAAATGCACCCAGCCACAGCAGAGAATTGGGACTGATACAATCTGCTTTGGAAAGAACAATTCATAAAATTAGACTGCTGCTACCTCAAGCAATGATTAAAATGGCTTATAAGTGGCAACTATCAGGGTGTTCATTTTATTCCGAATCAAGCACCTCGCTCAGACAAGGCTCAACGGACTCGCTTTATCCAGCCGTTTTTGCCATCTTATTTTCTATTATATTGTCACAGCAGGAACCAAAATAATCTTCTTTGGTTGGCCTTCTGCAATTAGGTTGAGGTGGCATTTGCTCGATGTTGGTGGCTCACTTTTACAGCATTGATTTCATGTCTACCAGTGACCTGAATGGCTATACCTTCCGCAAATGGGTTGAGGATATCTGTTCAGGGAAGAAGAGCCATCAATCATTTTCCAGAAGTGGATAAGCAGAGTGGCACATTACCTGGTGTGTGATCCTTGGTTGGGCCTCCTTGTTCTATGACAGCCCTGGTGCTAATCTGCCAATCAAAGTCATCTTTGGAATCTTGCGTCAATCCACACTCAACGGTCCAGTTTTGGCCTTGTGTTTCAAAGTTACAACTTCCAGGGGTAGTGGCATATTGGCCTGAAGACACAAGAAACAAGATATTTATTTCTTGTTGTTTATAGATCACCTCAACAGAAGCCAGTGTAGTATAGCAAGTCCTCACTTATGGTGCAATCCTAACCTGGAATTAGGCTGGCACAGTTAGGCCAGCAAAGTTTGGCCGGCACAAGGGCCACCATAAGGTACAGTATGTTTGACCACTCTTGGAGCGCAATCCTAAACTGAGTTAGGATGGCATAAGCTAAACCAGCAAAGTTTGGCCAGCACAAGGGACACCGTAAAGTATGCTTGGACCACTCTCGGAGTCAGAGAGGCCAGCACACAGACGTGAGCCATCCTCCCTGACTCCAAGAGTCCTCCAAACATGCTTTATGGTGGCCCTTGTGCTAGCCAAACTTTGCTAGCTTAGTTTATGCCGGCCTAACTCCAGTTTAGGATTGTGCTCTTGGAGTCAGAAGGGCCATACCAGTTAATGTTTCATGTTGTTGTTGTTGTTGTTGGTTGTTGTTGTTGTTGTTGTTGTTTTAATGTGCTTTACTTAGGGTACAATCCTAATCTGGAGTCAGGCTGGCACAGTTAGGCCAGCAAAGTTTGGCTGGCACAAAGGCCATTTTAAAGTGTGTTTGGACCACTCTTGGAGTCAGGGAGGAGGGCGCATGTCTGTGTGCTGGCCTCTCTGATTCCAAGATTGGTCCAAACGTACTTTACAGTGTCCCTTATACTGGCCAAACTTTGCTGGCCTAACTGTGCCAGCCTGACTCCAGATTAGGATTGCACTCTTATTGTCGTTACATTGTATTTTGTTGTTCTCTGTAAGATGCCTTGGGCATTTGCTTTGGCAAGGGAAAGGCGGAGTATAAATTCTTCAAATAAAATAAACACAAGAGAATCCACGCCCCCCAAAAAATGTTAGCACAAAAAACAAAATAAAAAATAACCCTTATGTGTAAAATACATAGAAGCAACTGTATGAAATCTCCACTATTCTCCAAATTTCTGGTGGGATACAAGTCCCTCCATCTTTCTACTAAAGCAGGCCAGAGATAAATAGTTGTACTCTGATAGGTGTCAACTATAATAAAATGGACAACACTATTAACATAGTCAATTTTCTACAGCAGAAACCCACATTTGCATATGTTAAGAAGAAAAATTGCCTCTCTTGACTGTGCGTGTGAATTGCCACAGTGCTGATCTCGCTTGGGACGTCTGCTATTTAGCATTCATAAATGCTCTTGAGCCTGGGTGAACAGTTTGCTAATGTCACCATATTATTCAGGATGATAAAATCCAAAGCAGATTGCGCATTCCATATATATAAATACTAGTCTGAACTGCCTATGAACAACCAGATAAGAGACTGTGGGGTCATGGCGGATAACTCAATGAAAACATCAGCGGTACAGAATACAAAAGGTGGCGGGATCATGGCACAATTTTAGCATGACAAGATAGGATAAAGAGAAATTTCTCTCTCTCAGCATGCTGGATTTAATTAGTCAGATGTCCAGTGGAACTGACTGAGTGTAAGTTCGGAACAGACAATATGAAGTATTATGTCATGCAACATGTAGCTAGTTTATGGCAGTGGTTCCCAAACAATCACGCCAGGAACCATCAGTGGATGTGACCCAATTTTTGGTGGTTCGCAAGACTGACAGGGCAGATGTCTGTGTGCATCAAGGGTTAAACAACCTACAACGTAGGGATGGGAGCTCTGCTGCCCACTCACCACTATAGCCATACCCCTTAGCATTTTTAAATCAGGCCTCTTCAAGGCCTCTAAAAATTTGGAGAAACATTTACGTCATTTGCTGACACCAGGAAAGGTTTTAAAAAGGAATTAATGAATGAATGGTAGGGTTATCAGTGGGTGTTAATAATGACATCTAGGTGCAATCCTAACCTGGTATTAAGCCGGCACAGTTAGGCCAGCAAAGTTTGGCTGGCACAAGGGCCACTGTAAAGCACGTTTGGACCACTCTTGGAGTCAGGGAGGATGGTGCATGTCTGTGTGCTGGCCTCTGACTCCAAGTGGTCCAAACATACTTTACAGTGTCCCTTGCTGGCCTAACTTTGTTGGCCTAACTGATGGCCTAACTCAAGGTTAGGACTGCGCCACTCATTAGTCTTCCAAATTCAAAGGCTGTATACCTTTGAATATTAGGCTCTAAGAACAGGCAATGAGAAAAAAGCTTCAAGCTTTAGGGTTACCAGTGGCACCTAGCTGGCCATTGATGGAAACAGGCTAGTGGAAATTTGCTTAGAACCAGTCTTCTTTTTTGTTTATGCACTATGCCAGAACAACTACAAAGAATAGATCATATGCTTAGAGCATAGCTATCAAGAGCATAGATCATATTTTTTGAAAAAAAACAAAAAATATACATTTTGATAAGCACAGCTACTTGATAGATCATCCATCCTGAACAACGCACTGTTAATCAAGGAGCAAATGCTTTCATATATATCAAGAAATTGGACCAAAAGATTTCTCTATTGATTCAAGGGTAAATGGATTTGGGAAAATGTTGTGATGCATGAAAGAACCTTAAATCGAAGTGTGGGTTGCAATATTGAAGGTCCAAGTATTTTCTGTATTCTTTCTTCTAACTGAAAAGTTTAAAAAGTGAAGTTGAATTTGAAAGGGCTTTAATTCAAATTGATTTTTTCCTTCTGGTATCTGAAGAACTCTCAATTTCCCACTTTTTTTTATTAGGTGACTATAAATGAATCTGGTCTTCCAATTACAAACCACCTTTTCTGAGCAAAAGAAATCAATCTAAATAGGTGGGATTAATTCTGTTACCTTCCAAAATCAACAATTTAACAGAAAACTCTCCCATTATTTGTAGAAAGGAAGGGTAGGAGATTTATTTTACATGCCAAGGCAATGCAAAATCATAAACTATAGAAACCTGTTAAAGACATCCCCAAAATAAATGAATACCAGACTATTACACTTGGTTAATGGGGGTTCTTGATTGTGTCCTGAAACCTGAAAGAAGGAGATGCAAGACAAGCAGTTTTTGTTATGTTGTAGGCAGGGACTGAGATGTGGTATGAAGGTCAATTTCAGGCATGGGTAGGCAAGAAGCAGATGTTTGGAGCCAGAAGGAGCAGTTGAGTAGAGTGCAAGGTCAGACACAGAGAGCGCAATCCTAACCTGTAGTTAGTCCAGCACAGTTAGGCCAGCAAACTTTGGCCAGCACAAGAGACACCATCAAGTATGTTTGGACCACTCTTGGAGTCAGAGAGGCCAGCACACAAAACTGCGCCATCTTCCCTGACTCCGAGAGTGGTCCAAATGTGCTTTAGAGTGTCCCTTGTGCCAGCCAAACTGTGCTGGCCTAACTACAGGTTAGGACTGAACTCTGAGTTACAGTCAAGCAGAAGGTCAAAGGCAGAAGACTAACAGGCCAATCCAATTGGGGTGCTGGTCCATGGTACAGTCGCACCAAAACAGTTGCCGCTGAATCCTAAAGGACCAGCTGGTGGTATCCTCAGGGTAAGGGAACGTCAGTTCAATTATCATGCACCAGGACTTGGCAGCCCCTGTAGGTCTGCTTGGACCTGCTCCAGCTAATTAGCTGGCGCAGAACCAAGGGGACTCGTGTTGGGGTCCAAGGCCCAGGAAATGGGATTCGGTAGCAGCTGCCATGCCCACCCCCTCTCAGGCCTAAAGTGCCCTTGGCCTGCCCTCCTCCTGCCCAATTTTGCTCCATCCCCACATTCTTGCCACCCTCCCCCTAGCCAGGAATGAAGCTTAGGGGCCCCTGCATCCAGAAGTGCCATTTCTCACTGGTCTGCTTGACCCTAGATTGGGCTGCAGCTTCTCCCGGCTTACCTACCTGGAACGTGGGATGAAACGGGTAGCCCAATTTTAATCTGTGCCAGCCCAGCCAGGCCACATGGCCTGCACTGTATCCAGCAGACAGCAGACAGGAAGTGGCTGGAGGGTGAGTATTTTCTCCTCGGGGTAAGGGGATATTTTCCCTCTCCCTGAGTCGAGCCACAGCCTGCCCTATGGGGCTTATTGGGTCCATGTCAGCTATTTAACTGAGGGGGGCCATCCTGGGCGCCCTGTAGTATCGACGCTGTGCACAGAGCGCCGACAAGGGGGCGCGGAGCGGCACCCCGCATGGGCGCTCTCACTCAGAGACCTCGAAGCACCTGCGCTCAGCTCCCTCTGTGGCAGCCGAGCCCGGCTGGTGCAGAAGTGTGGCGAGCCGGCAGGGAGCATGGGAGTGGGCAGGGGGAGGGCATTTCTGGGCAGGCGGTAGGCGGGTGCTTGGCAGGCTGGCCGGCAAGCCAGCCCAGGAGGGAGGCAAGCCCAGGATTCCCAAGGCCGTGCAGCCCCAATTCAGGAAGCCCTGTGTAACTCCAGGATGGCCCGGAAGGGGAGTAGGATCCGGCGGAGGAGGTGCCTGTTGCATGTTGGTGTCACTGCCCCGGATGACTCTGAGGTGAGTGGGAGGAGCTGCTAAATGGAATGTTGCAGCACCTGCAATAATTACAGCACTGCCTCTCCCTTCTCTGGCTACGCGACTGCCACCAAGTATGCTTTTCTGCTTTTAATGCTCCCACAACAGTACTTTTTTATTCTTTTGTGAGAACCTTTCATCCACTGTTACAAAGTTTGGGGCTTTTTTTATGGAGGGTCAAACTGATTTATGGGAGCGAAGCGTTCTATTCATTGTCTGAAAGACAAAGGAAAGTAGATACTATTTGCAGGCCTTCAGGGAATGCATTCAAAGACCACTGGCGAGCACAGTATCCTACAACAGCGCTTCAGAATAAATCATGATCTTCATTGGGTTTGCTGAGGGACCATTAAAGTGGGGAAGTTTTCCTTTTGGAGGCTAGAAAACATTTCAAGGCATGAATTTAGAAGTGTTTTCCAAAGTCGTGCTATCAAAAGAAATGCAAGTGTTATGAGACACACACAAAATGTTTATTTTCTCAACATCTCAGTTTGAAACTGGAATATTTCCTAGATTTTAGCTTAATATCCGGTGTTAGGACATTGCAGTGTTAGGCTGATTAAGCCCCAAACTCTATATTCCGTTGAAAGCATTTTTTAAAAGCTTGCCGACTTATGAGTAAACAAGCATGTGCAGCTCAGTTTCATTTTCAATAGGGCTGACTGCATTTTCCTAGTTAGCAATCAGCTTGTCAGTTTTAGTTTCACAACCCCCCAACAATCAGGTCACAGCCCTCTGTTGTGTCTAAACTCACAGTTTGGGAAACACTGTCCTAAGTCATAGAAGTCCGTGTGTGTGTGTGTGTGTGTGTGTGTGTGCAGTCAAACAAGGCAATGAACACTAGACTATCCAAACGCAAAGTATGCATAGTGCAGGGAACAACAACTACACAACACTATGTTCATGCAACTGACAGCCCAATCCTAAGCTGTACTGGAGCAGGCAGGCTGGTGGGCCTGCACTGCATCCAACACAGTTCGGGAGGCACCAAGAGCCTCCCCTATGGGTTCGTCAGATCTGTGCCCGTGAAATCGCAGGGGCGTGGCCCAAATCGGGGCTGTGCAGCCTGTGGATGAGGCCTGGGGTGCAGCCTTACGGAGCTACGTCCAACGTAGGATTGCACCCTCAATCATGCCTAAATATGCCTTTGGCTCAGCAAATGAAAATGCTTTGGCTCCAGGCATATGCAAATGTCAACCCGCAGGCTATGAAAGAACTACAAAGAGGTAGAAAAGTGGTATTCAAACTTTATAGACTGGGACCCACATTTTAGAATGGCATGATATTATAGCCAGAAGTGACATCATCAAGCAGGAAGTGTCCTTGTAACATAATAACATGACACTCCTGAAATGCAAACTGGCATTCTTGGACTTTGGCAATTGTACAACCATGTAACATCCCTGACAGAAAGCAAGATTAGGACAAAATATGATGTAAAAGCACTGAACTAAAAACAATTTTTTTTAAAAAAGCCCTAACTTGAAAAGCTATGGTTTTCCCAGTAGCAATGTGTGAGAGCTGGATTATAAGAAAGGCAGAGCGCCGAAGAATAGATGCTTTTGAATTATGGTGTTGGAGAAGACTCTTGAGAGTCCCCTGGACTGCAAGGAGATCCAATTGGTCAGTTCTACAGGAAGTCAAGCCTGATTGCTCCCTGGAAGGACAAATCCTGAAGCTGAAGCTCCAATACTTTGGCCACCTCATGAGAAGAGAGGACTCTTTAGAAAAGATCCTCATGCTGGGAAAGATTGAAGGCAAGTGGAGAAGGGGGCGGCAGAGAATGAGATGGTTAGATAGTGTCACCAAAGCGATGAACATGGGCGAACTCCGGAGGCTAGTGGAGGACAGGGAGGCCTGGCGTGCTGTGGTCCATGGGGTCGCAAAGAGTTGGATATGACTTAGCGACTGAACAACAACTTGAAAATTCAAACTGTTAACACTCACAAAAGGAACATAGCAAGAGTAAGCTCTGCAGTTTCCAAGATGGCTGCTCCCAGCTTTCCGCAACCCACCTGATATCAGGTCATGACCCACCAAGTGGGTCCCAACCCACAGTTTGAATTACATTAAGGTAGAGTGTGTATAATTATCCTCTCCTGAGTAACTATAAGAAGTTGTGATATAGGGCTTTAGGGAACCAACACACACACACACACACACACACACACACACACACACACACACACA
>JAJKFI010000009.1:25079305-25134770 GCA_029204185.1 Lerista edwardsae
AATTTAAATCACAGTGAAAACGCTTAACACGGTGGTTGTGCCTAAATCTGTCTTCCTAACCCTTTCAGCCTAATGAAACGTACCCCAAGGCAACACGTAGGTGTTGTAATCAGGAAGTATTGTTACAGCCAGCTCATTCGGCCTCAATTGACCATTGTGACCCCTGCATGGTGATCTGCTCCGTCATGTCTTACAGTATATTGTATTTGCTGTTTCCATTTTGCTTGTACCCTGTTGTTTTGCACAATGTGTCCCCCATTGCCAGCCTGGCTCCAAAAGCCCATCTTCCCATCAAATAAAAACAAAAGGGGGAGATGTAGGAAATGCCTAACCAATCAAAGAGGCGCATGTCACCTGGAAGCACAACCCCTGCGCTGGGTACTGGCCAATCAGGAAAGCACACATCAGCCCAGATGTGCTTCCCCCCTGCTGACCAATGGGAGACACACACAAGGGGGCAATCTATGGCGGGAAAAATGAACCAATCCCTGATCACTGTGATGTTTTGAATTAACTGTGTATACTATAAATAAAGCAAGCGCAGAGGGGTACTTCCTCTTTGACCTCCTCACGAAACCAGGCCTCCGTCTCTTCTTTCACCCCCGCTGGCCGGGGGTCCCTGCCAGCTCAGCCAGCTGCTTGCTAGGCTGAGTTTCTTCTGAGTTTCTTCATCTCCACTAGCCGAAGAGCGCTAGCTGGAAGATCCCCAACATTACAGTATAAACATATCAGCTCTCTTAGGGAGCAGTCCTAACCTGGAGTTAGGCCATCAAAGTTTGATAGCACAAGGAATGCCATAAAGTATGTTTGGACCACTCTGATTCTGTTTGGCGTCAGAGAGGCCAGCACACAGACACACACCATCCTCCCTGACTCCAAGAGTGGTCCAAACGTTCTTTATGGTGGCCCTTGTGCTGGCCAAACTTTGCTGGCCTAACTGTGCCGGCCTAACTCCAGGTTAGGATTGCGCCCTTAATTGAAATTCTGTTTGAAAAATACCAATTCATTTTTATGCAGCACAACTTCTTATGGCTTGAATAACAGAAACTACTGCCTCTTTAATCACAGCACAATCTCTACCAGTTTTTAACTAGTTTGGTGTGTGTGTGTGTGTGTGTGTGTGTGTGTGTGTGTGTGTGTGTGTGCACTCTGCTGCACAAATGCTGTTGCTATGGCAGCATCAGTAGTTGACCACATTGTGCACTGGCTGCACAGCTATAGGAAGGTTCTCTGGACTGAGGTAAGTCTCTGAACTTATTTTTCTTCATTTGCAGATTTTTCTGCAGATTTTTCTGCATTTGCCAGTGGGGAGGAAGAAGGAGCTGATCCCCACCCAGGGCTGTCACTGGTAACCTTTCGACCAGGGCCTGGCAGGGTTTTGCCCTTAGTGCATCCAGCAACATGTACACATGCTATGTGCAAGAATCTATACCCATTGCACCTACCTACCTAAAATGTTGTTGATACTGTGGACTGGTAGTGCTAGTTGTAGGGGAGATCTGAAGTCAAACAATTGCCAAATGGAGATGTTACACTTAATTATAAGAAGGTTTTTCAGTCGCAAATGGTGATGGTGAAGCAGTAACCTATATTTTAGAGCAGTGGTTTTCAAACAGGTAGGTAATGACCCTCCAGAGAATCAGAAGCAGAGCCTTCTCCCTTGAGTGGCCGGGATGGCAGTGATGCTGCCACAGCGATAGTGGTGCTACCATGACCAAGGGGCTTTGTCATGTACCTGGAGGCAGCGCTGGCCTTCGGCAGGATGTGGGGGGCTCGCAGCCCCCTCTGCAGGCTGCCCCACTGCTCTAAACAGTGGATTGGAACCCACTTTATAATAGAAAACTGCAAGTGATTCCAATCGGAGATATCTGGTCATCAGCTCCACTCATTGACTATAATGGGACTTATGACTGAGTAAGATTGGGATCTCACTTTTCCCATATGAAGTTCCTTAATGTCATTGAAAGCGCAATCCTAACCTACTTTCTGGAATAAGGGCATTGGATCTCTGAGGCAAGGGAACAAACATTCCCCAGAAGGAGGCCTCTGTGACTGATACCCAATTGCAGGATGCAGTACATGCCCCGTTGAAACAGTTGTGTCAGTGCTGGAAAGTTGGTTAGGATTTGGCCCTAAATCAGACCCTGTTAAGCCATCTAGGATTGCATCAGTCATCACCCAGAGATGGATACTGATTGCTGGAATTCCAGGTCAGTCCGAGAGGGTTGTTAAACTTAATGCTGTATGGATTGGCAGTAACTTGGCCACAGGGCATCAGGTCTAACCTCATCATTCACCCATCCCACCCATGCACAGACCCAAGGTGTGCCACTGACAAGGCAGGGAACTAAGAGCTTTCTTGTGATGGAAAAAACCAGGTTTTGTATAGTATAATTTCAGGAGGGGGGGGAGAGAGAGAGAGTTGTAGCAGTAAGAAAACTGTAAGAAATATACTTTAGAACCCGTCTCTTTTTTCACAACAAAATCAATAACTTGAAGGCAGACCTGACAGATTAACATAATTTTTCTTTGGTTCCCTGTCAGGGGAACAAGGGAAAGATTTTAAGCAGCCTTCAGCAACTGGCATACTGAAAGGAAAAGCAATAGAAATTTCTCTCTTTCTTTCTCTCTCTCTCTTCCTTTGTCCCAAAACATGTGAAAACGTACCAGATCCATTCTTCTCCCTTTCTCAGCCATCTAAACCAGAGGTCAGGGAACTTTTTTACCTTTTACCCCAAAATATATTTAGATACCCCCTTGATTTGAAAGTTCCCTGATATTAAGATTTACCTAGAAAGATTACGGTGGTAATAGAGGGGGATCTGCTATTACTGACTCCCTTTTTAAAATATTCACTTGTAGTTCTATATCACATACAACTCTGTATCTGTATCACATACATATCACATACAATACTATGAATTGCTACTCAGAAGTAAGTCCCACTATAGTCAATGGGACTTACTCCCAGGTAAGTGTGAGTAGGATTGCAGCCTCACCGAACTTTGAGGACTTGCTGTTATGTACTTTTTGGGGAATTTAATTGTAAGTATATTTCCTGAGGAGGTCCTAGAATCAACTTCAAAAGTCGCACCAAACTTTTTTCCCCCTCCAATCACAGTAAACATCCAACTACATAAGTTCAGATTTACTTTGTGGGGCCAACTGAACGCAAAAGAAGGTGTGTTTTTCCCCCTCCACCACCCCCTTTGTTAAAAGTTGGTTGTCTGTTACTGTGAGAGAAGATGCGACATGCAACCATCATTCTCCCTAAGGGAGTATTGACACACGCTGCCATTCCAGCACTCTCTTTCCAAAGAGGGCTGCTGCTGGCGCCACCGCCGCTCCCAGGGCCCCCTTTTTTTGACTCCCCAAAATCAAAGAGGGTTGAGAGCAACCCAGAGAAGGAGCTGCAGATGAAGGGAGCCTCCCCTCCCCTATCAGCAGGAGGTCCTGGGGAGGAAAGAAAAGCAGATTTTGCTCCCTCCCTCCCTGGAACAAGGCCACCACCCAGAGGCAGAGCAGGCGGGGAGGGGGAGGCCTGGAAGGCCTCAAAAGCTTCAGGCAGCCTGCAGAGACAGCGAGAGAGACTCCCTACCCCAGGGCGGACCCAGAGCGGGCCGGTGGCGGAGACACTTCCAGCCAGCCAAGACCGTCCCAGCTGGGCTCAAGCCGGGGATGCAGGAAAGAGGCAGTGGGGGGGGGGGGAGTGGGGGAACCTGGCAAGGGAAGGGCTGCCGGGAGGGGGGGCGGGGGGGGGGGTGGTCCACTTTCGGATAGGGGCCGGGTGGGGGGAGAGATGGGGACATGGGGGCACTAAGAGGGGCACCAGCGGGCATAGGGAGAGAGCTCCCCCTCTCTCAGGAGCCAGGGGGTAACTCCGGGAGGGGCGCCAACGGGCAAAGTGGAGGAAGCGAGAAGCCCGGTGCGCGGCCATGTGCGGGAGGGGGACAGAACACAGAGCAGAGGATACGGGGATAATGGACAGTCGTGCTGCCAAGACGCAGCCGGACATGCATATAGATTCATATGCATGCCCGGCTGTGTCTCGGCAGCGCAACCATCCATTACCCCCCGGAATTTCATTTTTACCCCATTTGGGGTAATTTACCCCTGTTCCCTGACCAGTGATCTAAACGAACGTGTATTATTCACTGTGATTTCCTAATCCAGTTCCATTTCTTTCTAGGAATGGAGCGGCCACTTGGGCTTATGCAATGGGCAGCGCAATCCTAAACCCCGTGCAGAGTCAGCGCAATGGGGTTATGCTGACGCTGCGCCCTTAGCACCAACGCGGGAGCGCCGATCGGCACCTGCCGTATAGGCACAAAGGCAACAGGACCAGCGCTGCAGGCAGTGCCGGTCCTGCTGAGCCTCTTTCATGCTGACTGAAGCCCGTTGGCGCGAGGGAGGCTTCATGCCGAGGTGGCACAGGGATTGGAGGGAGGGAGGGAGGGAGGGAGGTGGGGGCGGGCTTGGGAGGTGGCCATACGACATATCCTAAGCCCGTCAGGGGGGCCACGCGGTCTCCTTGGATCTGCGCCCGCTCTTTAGCGGGCGCAGATCCGAGGAGCACATAGGGGAGGCTGGAGCTTCCCCTACAGTAAGGGAGCGCACGCTCCCTTGCCGCACGGAGGCTCCAGCCTCCACCTTCCCAGTGCTGGATAGGGCACTGGCTGGCCAACGCTCCTACCCCAGCGCTGGGTAAGATTGCACCCAGGATTTCCTTATCAGCCACTTCCACCTCTCTAAGCCTTGAAGAATGCCAGGCATAAAACCACACAGCACACCTTGGCTCTAAGGGTTTGACGGCATCTCCCCAGGCTCTGACCTTTACAAGCGATTGGAGGCTTCCAGTTTCAAACTGTTCACAGCCTCTCACACAAGGTGACAGCTGAAGTTCTACCAGTCAGGAGCTGCCACAAGGAATCAGAACATATTGGTGTTATCTAATATTTGTCCTCAAGTCCTTGTATCTATCTGGCAGTGGAGGATAACACAATGAATTTGTGTTTTGAATGAATGAATTGACACTCTCAGAGTCAGGGAGGATGGTGCATGTCTGTGTGCTAGCTTCTCTGACACCAAGAGTGGTCCAAACATACTTTCTGCTGTCCCTTGTGCTGGTCAAACTTTGCTGGCCTAACTGTGCTGGCCTAACTCCAGGTTAGGATGCACCCTTATTCGTTTAGGTGTGGCTGGGGCACCTTTTCAGTGGTAGTATAGTGCAATTGCTGCAAAATGCCCAATCTGGAGAGTTTCTTCAGGCCCTTCTCAGAATGCCTTCAGATAGGCAGGCAAAAACATTCTCACTCCACAAAGCGTTTAGCAATGAATTGTCTCCAAGTGGAAGATGATGGATTGCTTTATACTGTCAGTGCTGCTATTCTTCATATTTTTAATCTAGTTTCATTGATTTCAGTGCTATTTAGTCTCCCTGTATTTAAATTGCCCTTGTTAGTCATGCTGAACCACCAGAAAGGCAGGATTTATAAATGCAGAGAATCAAATACAGGTGTGCCTCAGTATCCACTGATTTGGTATCCACAGTTTCTGTTATCCACGGATACCATGGATACTGAAACGCCTATTTAAAAGATAGAATATTAACTAAATCTCTTTTTTTAACCTTGTTACAGCAAAACCACTGATGTTCCCCTATCTTGAAAAAGGCATCCCCTGTATCCACAGTTTCAGGTGTCCACGGAGGGGTCTGGAATGGAACCCCAGCGGATACTGGGGCATGCCTGTATTTTAAGGTGCCACTTGACTCTTTTTTGTAATCTAATCTAAAAGTGTGGCCAAAAGCACAGGCTGACACTCTCTACAGCTGGACAGACATGAAAAGATTCTAAATTTTGCCAAGCTAGTCCCCAACCATCTGCCAATTTGTAAGTTAATTTTCTTACTAGGTGTCAAATACATACTGCTAAAAGTTCGCTTGTGTGATACTAACATAGGAGTTCCAATGTTATCTCTACAGTATCCACTAGGAGAGTTTTTTTGGAACCATGAGAGGGATGACTCATTCATTCTTCTTTTTAAGGGTCTCTCCATTATTTCATCCATTGTGCCAGTACCTTGGAGAGCCACCATGCCCATCGCAGAATGACAGTATCTAGAAGTATCTTATACTATCCTAACTAAGAGTGGCCAGTAGATACTAATTCAGCCTTGTATTGGGTACAATGCTTGGTCATTAAGTATTCAAGCATACTAAAGGAAAAAAGCTCAGGAAAGTGTCCAATTGCATTATTGAAGACATAAGACATAAGACATAAGAAATTTATTTGTCATTACACTCACAACTGGGTGCAACGAAATGAGGTGCTCTTCCCCAAGGTAAAACTGGACAACACCAAAACTAAAATATGCACAATCAACCATACAACAATCACTTATACAAATATAAATACCCCATTGCTCCCAGCAATTTAAATTCCACAAAAACTTATGACCCCGCATTTAAACTCAATACTGCACTTGGGTAAAAACTGTTTCTGAATCTGCTCGTCCTTGCTTTCAATACCCTAAATCTCCTTCTCGATGGTAATAGTTCAAAGAGCTGATGTCCCGGATGAGAGGAGTCTTTCAATATATTAGATATCTTCCTCTTGCATCTATTTTTATACAGTTCTTCCAAAGAGGGGAGTAAACAGCCAATGATGTTTTGGGCCGTCTTGATCACCCTTTGAATTGCCTTTTTCTCTGCCACTGTGCAGCTCGTGTACCATACACAGAGACAGTAGGATAATATGCTCTCAATTGAACTCCGATAGAAGGTGATTAGCAAACTCTCAGCCAATTGTTGCTTTCTAAGAATCCTTAGAAAATACAACCGTTGTTGTGCCTTCCTAATTAAAGCAGTGGTGTTCGCACTCCAAGTCAGGTCATTAGTTATGATGGTCCCAAGAAACTTACATTCAACCACCTGTTCCACACAAACTCCATCTATATACAGTGGCTGAATGTCTGCTCTTTTTTTCCTATAGTCCACTATAAACTCCTTGGTTTTTCGGATATTAAATAGAAGATTATTTTCTTTGCACCAGCGGGATAGCTGTAATACCTCATCCCGATACGCAGACTCATCATCCCCGGAAATAAGTCCTACTAATGTAGTATCGTCCGCAAATTTGATAATCCTATTATTGGGATGGTTATTGGTGCAATCCGATGAATAAATGGAGAACAGTAGTGGACTAAGGACACAACCTTGTGGAGTGCCAGTGCTGAGTATCTTGTCAGTAGAGATGTAATCATTCAGTTTAACTCTTTGTGGACGATTTGTTAAAAAATCCCATATCCATAAACAGATAGAATCTGGAAAATCTAGATCTTTAAGTTTGGCTATTAATCTGTGTGGTATGATGGTATTAAAAGCAGAACTAAAGTCCGCAAACAGCATTCTTACATAATTCCCTTGTGCTTCCAAATGGGATAAAGCCATATAAAGCACAGTATTAATCGCATCCTCAGTTGATCTATTTTCTTTGTAAGCAAACTGAAGCCCATCAAAGGAATCAGGAAGGCAGGAGATAATGTATTTCCGAACTAGCTGCTCAAAGCACTTCATTAAGATTGAAGTTAGTGCCACCGGCCTATAATCATTTGGACTATTTGTAGGCAACTTTTTAGGCAGTGGAACGATGATGGAAGCCTTGAGACAGACAGGAACTGCACATTGTGTCAGGGATCGATTGAAAATTACAGTCCAAACCCCGGCTAGCTGATCAGCACAGTCTTTTACCACCCGACCAGGAATTGAGTCGGGTCCAGCTGCTTTTCTGGAGTTAACCACCTTCATTGTCTGTCTCACATCCAGCTCATTCACAATGAAGGGGGGACACTGCTGAGTAAATGATGGCAAACGAACAGGTACAGTTTGATCGATCTCGAATCGAGCGAAAAAGTTGTTCAACTCCTCAACCACCTCCACGCCACCGCCCGAAGAAACCTTTTTTGCTTTATAGTTCGTTAGTTGTTGAACCCCCTGCCAAACTTGCCTCATGTTATTGCTGAGAAAGCAGTCTTCAATTTTCCTCTTGTATTCGGCCTTAGCTTGCTTTATGCCTCTCCTCAAGTTCGTTCTTGCTGCACTGTAGTCTAGATCATCCCCAGACTTAAAAGCCTTATTTCTTGCATACAACAGGCGTCTAACCTTCCCGGTCATCCAAGGTTTTTGATTAGGATAAACCCGGATACGTTTCTCCACCGTGACAGTGTCAATACAGTGTGCCATATACCCTAACACCGCAGCCGTATGTTCTTCCAGATCAGGATGATCAAAAACTTCCCAGTTTGTCTGTTCAAAGCAGTCCTTTAACTGCTCCATTGCTCCCTCCGGCCAGCTTTTCACTGTCTTGACTACCGGCCCTGACTGTTTTCTCAGCGGAATATACTCCGGAGCCAGAAACAGGGACATGTGGTCAGACTGACCCAAATGTGGTAATCGTAATACCCTGTATCCATTTGCAATATTCGTGTAGACCTTATCTAAGATGTTTGACCCCCTAGTGGCACACCTTATATGTTGATGGAATTTAGGGAGGACTACACGTAGGTCTACATGATTGAAGTCTCCTGCAATAATGTATACTGCATCCGAAGTGACCAGTTGTAATCGACATCTTCTGTCAATGGAAATGAGATTGCAGAGAGGAAAACGACACTCCCTCTTGTGGCATGAAGTGAAACGTCCCACCAATTCCAGGTCCTGTTGATTTTCACATGATGGAAAAATGTATAGTCTTTTTCTTTTTCTGGAATCATATTGTTGTTGTTATTGTTTGCAAGCATCCTTTAAAATAGTTCCATTTGTTAAATGGTACAGTGGAGTTAAGTTGAGGAGTCTCTATTCAAATTCAGGTATGAGCTCCTTGTCATTCAGGTATGAGCTCCATTAGGTCCATCTATTTCCTACTGTTTCATGTATGACATAATTCTTACTCTTTCCTAGAATCCTTTATAGAGGGATGCCTTAAAAAGGGATGCAGCTACATTTCTCCTTCAAATTTCTTCCTCAGTTTTGGAGTTCCAAATCAACTGGGTTTGTTTCAGAAGTGCGATACAGATGGGCTGGTGACTTCTGCAGATTCAGGACTCACAGATTTCATAATCTGCAGGTCCCAAACACATGGGGCAGGGACCCACCTGGATGGCCATAGGCAACTGGAGCTGCCTTATAAGGACATAAAAATGTCATTCTGGTTTCTCCAAAAACTGGAAGTAAGATTTTTTTTTTGTCTGAAATTGGTATTCTGAGGCCTGCAAAGGACTCCTGCAACTCAGTTCTGGTCGGGTTTGGATGGTGAGGGTGGCCCAAATTCACTGGCCTGAATACTCATGGATTTTGGTAGCTGCAGGGGGTTCTGGAATGGAGCCCCCCTGGATAATGAGGGCCACCAGTAGGCTGCTGGTGTTTTTATCACATTAAGGGTGTAATCCTAACCTGGAGTTAGGCCAGCACTGTTGGCCAGCAAAGTTTGGCCGGCACAAGGAACACTGTAAAGTATGTTTGAAGCACTCTTGGAGTCAGGGAGGATGGTGCATGTCTGTGTGCTGGCCTCTGACTCCAAGTATGTTTGGACCACTTGGAGTCAGAGACCAGCACACATACATGAGTCATCCTCCCTGACTCCAAGAGTGCTTCAAACATACTTTACAGTGTTCCTTGTGCCGGCCAAACTTTGCTGCCCTAACTGTGCCAGCTTAACTCCAGGTTAGGATTGTGCCCTAAATCATCATGAATTTGGATGTTGAGGTTGTCGTTTTTAGAATTATTACTTTTCAGCTAAATGCTGCTAGATGCACTTTGCGCAGACAATATAGAAATAAAATAAAGGAATTCTCCAGTTTACTGTGAAACTGAATGAGGTAAAACAACAACCCCCAACCCCCAACCAAACCCTTGTTGCTCAACTGTCTGTGATAGAGTGGACTGTATACATAAATAAAAATAAACTATTAAGAGCTACTCTAGAAACTTCAGGGCAAATAACCTCTCATTGCTATCTAGAAAGTGAGGCTGGCATTTAATATGTAAGCTCTCCACCTCTAGCTATAGGCAAGTGAGAATCATGTTTTATGACCTGAGATATTCTTTTTTATATTACTTTTTCCAAGATAGCGCACACTATAATTATTTATGAGGTTGCTCCTATAAGGGATTGGTAATCACCTCAAATGCTATCCAGATATTCCAAGCAAATGTATTATTTAAAAAGATTTAAACCTGATGCCAAGCCTACAGGTTGATAAGTTCCTCCACAAAAGGAAGCACATTTCTCTTGCAAGTTGGGGGCAGTGGGAGTGAGGAGACATAATGGTTGGGGGAGAATGATATTCTTTGAATACCATTATTGGCTGCATCAAGGCCTGCTTGCTTTCCCACAGCTTCGCACTCTCCAATAGCTTCCTTCCTTCATATGCATTTGATAACATCTCCTGAAGGTGAGCAGGAAATGAAACCACTGGAAACAGCTGTAAAGCACAGCCAGCTTCCTGGAGATAACACAGACATTGAGGACTTTTCTGAAAGAAGAAAAGCATAGGCAAGAGGGTGGAACAGAAAGGTTATTCATGTAGATCCCTATCGCGCAGCATCCCCTATACTAGGTACACATCCGTTTCAACCACTAATGAAGCTGAGCGGGAGAAAAAGGTGAAGCAATATCAAAATTAACAGAATTTGCTTCCAAGTACAGTCACTCCTCTTTGTATGCAACCTCGTTATCTGCACCTCTGTCCTCGTTATCCACTGTGCAAAGACCTTCTGAAGGCTGCAGGGATCTTCCGAATGGCACCTGTGACCAGCACTGACACTTTTAAAATGGCTGGCAGAAGCATCCGGCGGCCATGTGTAAGGGGTCCATGCTGGTCGCAGGTGCCATTCTGAAGATCCCTGCAGCCTCTAGGTTGGCGGGGGAGGTGGCTGCGGCAGGTGAAGGGCAGAATGGGCAGTGATGAGGGTGCCAAATCCTAACCCTCTTCCCAGATCTAATCCCGTGGCTTAGGATCCACATGGATCTGCACCAGCTATTTAGCTATTGCAGGTCCAAGTAGAACCCCTGGTAAGGGAATGAGCAGACCTCTTAGTCTGCCCCATAGGATGCAGTGGTAGCCATTTTTGCAATGATGGGGGTGGCGGATGGACACAAAAGAATTGACTCCTAATCTAGTTCGTCAGCCTCTTGTTGACAGAAGCAGCCAGAAGGCTCTTCCTCTGCTGTTTATGTTCCCAGCCACTGGTATTCAGAGGTGTATCCTAATGACAAGTAACCATTGATAGAGAATGAATTGGCCTAATCCACTTTTAAAGTCACACCACATTCTGTGACAGCAAATTCTGTAAGCTCACAATTGTATCTGGTGTCAAGAAGTACTTTCTTGTGTTCTGTTCCGAATCACTGACTTGGGGTGGAGAGGGATAACACATAGGAAAGAACTGGTGGGGAGGCAGGGAATTTAACCTTCTCTCTGCCCATGTTTTGCTACCCGGCAGATTCTGAGAAAAAGTGATGTGTATGTTGGGAATAGGGGCAGCATTTGCAGCTGATGTAGTTGTGTTCGTCTCCAGTTTGGAATCAAAGTCAAACTATTACAACCCAGGGATCAGAACGCTTGTCTTATGTGGAAAGTAAGCATTACAATTTGCCAAGGTTTGCACTTTGAGCCAGAGGTTTAGAACATTTAGCAACATTTCTTAGCAGTGATCACTTGCCAGTCTCCAGCTGTAAGCTGATGCTGTGTGGGTGGAAAGAAGAAATTACACACTTGGGATGAAAAAAATCTCATTTAGTAAATATTGCATGAGAGATGAGAAGCTGCATATGTTACTTTGCTGTCAGGCTACCGATCTACGTGGCTTGATTAAATGAAGAAAGAAGCAAGTGTTTAAAAAAGGACCTGTTAATTAAAGAACACCACCTAAGTCTCACTTTGCTTGCAATACCTGAACATGACTGGAATAATGAGCCTTCCTGCTTTCCTTGCATTATGTGCCCTTACTCGATTATACATTGTGCTGGTCTTTCCCCAAAATAGAATATTGTATCAAAGCTGAGATGAATTATTGCCAATAATTCTGTTATAAAGTGCCACTGAACAGTCTATATTGGATTGTTATCAGCCTAGTGAGTGACAAAGTGCCAAGAGACGGGTATCTTCATTCATAACTCAAAGCAAGGTCAATTTTTGCGACCTTACTGTCTTCTTTCATTTTTCTTTTTGTCAAGAACTTCCCAAAGTGTATCATTTGATTTCCTTTAAAAGGTACTCTTCATGGTTAAAGGCACCTGGAATTTTTTTTAAAAAAATCCCATTTGGTTTCTCAACGTTTTAGCATCACAGTGTAAAATGTGAGAAATGAAAATGTTAGTGTTACAAGTGGAGCTTTTTTATCCAAGGACCTTCACAGATGCAAAAAAAAGTGTTAAATGAAATCATACTGTTAATTAGCATTTAGCTTTGAAAAAAGTTTCTCTTACCATGGTAAAGGGCTGCAGCCATTCTTCAGGGGCTTAGAACAATTATCATCCATTTGTTGAGATAAAACCTCTTCCCTTTGCCCTGGAGCAAGGCGAAAAATGCAAAACGGAAGTGATTAATCACACTCCCTGGGATGAGGGATGAGGTCTTATCTCAGAGCTAATGAGATTGGCTGCAGATTGGTTGCCATGGTAAGAAAAGCTTTTTTAAATTCTTAATTAACAGCATGTGTTTGTTTAACAAAGAGCCTTTCTCTTCTGCGGGTCCTGTTGAGTCAAATCAGCAGATGGGAAAACAGCAGGTGAGAAGGCGCCACCTGTATAGGAATTAACTAGGAAACACTAAGGGCCAATCTACATGTTGTGTCAATAACATGTGGCCTGGTATGCTTTCTTCCCTACATAACCATCACTGGGCACAGGCTGACCCAGTTCAGAGCCATAGCTTGCAGGGGCAGGGCTGAGGAACTGTCTGTATATGTAACAAGTACTACTGATGCAATCTAATTACAAGACCTGCTGTGCCAGAAAAAGGTATACAGATGAGGACCCTCTGACATTGCAGTACACACTGTATGGAATGTATTTGCATGAGCTGAAAACAATGACCTTGCTCCCGGTCGTGAACAGCAGGGAACCAGGCCCGGCTCAGCTCCATTTTGAGGCCAGTGCCTGTTTTCCCCAGCCCCCTCTCTGGACCCTGACGGCAGAGGCGATTCTACCCTATGGCGGGGGGGGCACGAGCCCTGGGGCACCGGGCAGCGGTCCCTTACGCTCCGAAACGGAGCATTTCTGGGGTAAGGGAGGCGTGTCTAGCGACGCGGGGGGGCAGGGCAACATCCGGGGGGCCGGTGTCGCGGTTTCAGCGCCGCCGGTGGCGCGCATGGGCTTCTGTATGCGTCTGCCTGGCGGTGAGAAAGTTTTCCCCTGGAGGCTGTTATGTATGGCTCAACCAGCCGGGAGTGAGATAGGGGACCTCTAGTAGGAAAACTCCCAAGGACATCTTCACCGTACCAGGAGCTGTTTTGCCTCTGGCTGGGAAGGGGGACTGGAAAGCATGGGGTGGGAGAAAGGAGAACAAAGAGAGTGATTTTGGTTTTGAGAGGGAGAGACCATCTTGGCTGCTCAAGATACCTGTTACTGCTCTGTCAGGTGAGCAATAGGACGTAGTAAGATGCAGGAGATAGTTTTCTTATTTTGCATTAAGCATCATGTAGCAAGGCCACACTTTGAATGCTTCAAACGGCTTTCTTTAGCCTCTATGCTGTAACCTGTAGTTTTAATAAATCATTATATTGTACTCTATGGTGTGCCTCGTGTGCTGGGAATGGAAGTTAGCTGAATCCAGTCTTGACAGTGGGCTACACTACTGGGACCGGCTGGGCTAAAATAATGCCTCCTGCGCCACTTGAGGTTGTCAGTGGCCAGGAGGGGACATCATCCTACATTCCCCGGGTGAGGGCAGGCAGGGGCTGTCCGGGAATTGCAACAAGCGTATTTCAAACGTTAAACAAAAGAAAGTGTACAAACCAAAAGAAAGTGGAGCTGGTTATTGTCTCAGCAAATGAGTTCCCAAATCTGTGTTTGCTCTGATAACACGAATCATAGGACACAGGCCTTCGGTTGCTGCCCTAGCAGTGTCTCAAGCACTGGGGCAGGGGGAGAAGGAGAACAGAGTCAAGATAAAGACTTCCTCTTGTTGAGGTTGGTGTACCAGCACCAACAACTGTCACCAGGTAAGGAAACTGGAAGGAAAGTGCAGACCCAGTAATATCAAAGGGTCTGATTCTGGCTCAGAATAAGCCAAGCCATTTGGAGGGGGATATGGCTCCATTTTACCAGGCCAATCACAAAGCAAATCTGTGCCGTGTGTGTGTGTAATCTTTGCTTAACTTTCTGAAATTAGTCTAGTAGTTTTCATATTAGTGCTATTTCTATAGCATCCATTTAATTTTAAGCCATATCATGGAATTATCCCCTCCTAAGTACAGTCATGATTCAGATCTCATAATTGCTTATACAATTTCTATAGCACTGTAGTGGGTTTTTTTTTATTTCAAGGTCTATGTGCAGTAGAAGTTTTAGCAGTCATGAGTTAGAAATTATACGATGAGAAAATAAATGTATAGCTCAAATGTATAAGCCTTTGATTACTACAAAAGAATCATTAGTGCCATTCATTTTGTACTCTGTTGAATATTATAGAATTCTAAAGGCAAAGTTGCTTTTGGTCTCCTGGTTGTTTTGATCTACTGGGCTTCATCTCAAAAGCCTTACACAAGAGAGCAAAGGAATGAAAGCAATTACTTGCATTTTCTGTTCTTCCAGAATGGATTCAAGGCCTCAGATACTACCAAGATATTTTACACTCACAGAAGAATTTCAAATGTACTGTACAACCATTTATATATGAATTGTTCACTACTAAAGCAATTAAAGATACCCAGCAAATACAAAATCCAATCAATGCAATTCCATATCAAGCTGCCAAAATACAATGCATGCTTGGCTTCAACCAAACCAGGAATTGGAGGGGTTTGAACCCCCCTGCCAATAACTATTGAGATCCATACCAGCCCTTGAGATTTTTAACCACACCATCCAACAATGTTTTATCAGGCAAAAGCCCTGAAGATGAAGTTGACATTGGATGGATGATGGTGACCTATATGCAGAGACATTTGAGATACGAATCAGAAGGCAAGTACCACACAATGCATATTGCAGGAGGCAGAAATTGTTTCCTGTGTTTTTTTGTATATGATGGGAGTTTATTTGTGCTGGCCTCACCTCATGTTTCCTACAGGAAGCCAAGCCTGATTGCTCCCTGGAAGGACAAATCCTGAAGCTGAAGCTCAAATACTTTGGCCACCTCATGAGAAGAGAAGACTCTTTAGAAAAGACCCTCATGCTGGGAAAATGGAAGGTAAAAGGAGAAGGGGGCGGCAGAGGATGAGATGGTTAGAGAGTGTCACCGAAGTGATGAACATGAAATTGGGCGAACTCCGGAAGCTAGTGGAGGACAGGGAGGCCTGGTGTGCTGTGGTCCATGGGTTTGCGAAGAGTCGGACACGACTTAGCGACTGAACAACAACAACACTTCAGGTTAGGATTGTTCGCTGAGTCTCCAACCTAGTCTTCTTGATGAGAAAGGGATGGATTTGGGGGGCAACTGGGGGGCATTACCATAGTAACTAACAGCCAAAATTTCAGGAGTCACATCAGCATGCTGTCTGACATGCACTTAACCAATGTTTTCTCATTACCCTGCTACTCTTAAGAAAATACAATTCTGCAGCCATTCCCTGGATGCCTATAATGATGGAAGCCTGACGAAATGGGGGGAAATGCAATTAGGGTTGCTTTTTCAGAAGCTAATAAATGATGTTGATTCTGGCAATCAGCTCTGGTGTTCCGTTTCCTCTGGAAAACTGCATGACCTGAGTAAGGTGATTGAATACACCTGTGTTTGAGTGGTGCACGTGCAGTTTGGCATGAAGACCTAGCCATGACTCAGCACTGTGCTGATTGGCTGGAAGGCAGGATAAAAGGCAGTGAGCAGAAGCCTTCTATGAGGGTTGGGAGAGGAAGGGTGAAGTGCTGCCGGACTGATTAGCCATCTTTGAACCATCAGTTGCTGTTATCTGTATGTATCCTGACCACTGTAAACTGACCTCGGACTGCTGTGTTATTTGGACTGGTCTCATAAGTTTTTCCTTGAAACTAAAATATATGTCTCTGGAGAAGTAGAACTACGCTTGGATGTGCCTCATTTCATTGATGGGTTCACTAGCCGGTTGCACGGCTGAGGGGGTGACTTCACGTGTCTCTGACTTGGCCATGAAATAAGTGGCTGCGTTCACAGGTCCCAACCCCTTGGAAAGCGACATCATCTTGGCAGACAGCAGAGCAGGAAAGAGAAGAGAGTCTCCTTCAGATGTGATTTCATTATATTAGTAGCATGCCATTTAAATGTACACAAAAATTTGCTTTGCTCTCTAAGTGGCTTTCATACAGAACCTTTATGCTCCTTTATGCTTGCAGTATGTATTTGCAATGGGACTCTGCTACAGATCTGCCCATTTTGATTTGGGGATAAAAATAGAACTTGGATGCTCAACAAATATTTCCCAAGGCCTGTTAATATTCATGTTTTTCCAAGCAGGGGCGGCTCTAGTCAAAATGGTGCCCATGGCACCCAATGAAAGTGCGCCCCCACGGGGCACACAACGTCATGACGTCACAACATTGTGATGTGGCGCCACGCAGCACCCTCCTCTAAGAAGCTGGAGGGGGTGCCGCGTCACAACATGCACCTTCCCCCACCCATCCATTACTACTTTAAAGTGCCAGGGCATCTTTAAAGTAGCCTAAAAGCCAGCTATATAAGCTTCATGGATATATAAGCTTCATAACTTTTAAGGTTATGGTAAGCTCAGTCTTAGTTCTTTTGTAGTTGGTTCTTTATGTTTGCTGAGTACAGTTTGAAATCCCTGTGTCTCCACTTTTAGCAATCTGCATCAGTGTCTGAAAAAGCCACATGTGAGCAGAGACCATCATGCAATACTTCTAATTTGCCTATATAACTGGGGGGGGGGGGAAGGCACATGCTAATCTTCCATGCAAATTAGAAGCATTGCATGGTGGTCTCGATGGTTCACACTCAGGGCCCGGCCCTGCTTTAATAATTGATACCAGAAGGTTGAAGCCTAGGGGCGGGCTTAGCGGCCATGACAGTATGTCCAAAACATTGCTCATTCCAATGATTTCCAATGGGTTTTCGCATGATGTTTAGGGCTGAATCGTTTACTCCTGAAGCAAAAACTTACCAAAATAACAACGTGTGATCGTGGAGAAACATCAGTGGTAACCATATTATGAGTTAATATGCAATTCCAAGGTTTAATTCCGCGTAATTATGTTACTGAACATACCGGACAAAATGCCGCTTGCTGCCTATGTAAACTCAGATTGCACTGCTTTGACAGACTTATTTTTTGAAATCTACACAAGCAGGAATAAAGTGTGAACGGGAAGGAAAGAAAAAAAGGGGGAGGGTGGGCAAAAATCAGATAAATATGTAGGAAAATTACATTAAAATCTCTCAATGTATAACACAAGTAGTTGTCAATATGAGAGTAATTCTTTTTTACTTCTAGGCTATTAAGAGTATTTTTTTAAACTTCTACACTCACCCCCCCCCCATAAAACGAATTCTGTTAATGTTCAGAATTTCAAAAATATTACAGTAGAAAATGGAAGGCGGGAAAAAAAATGTGTAAACGGGAAGGGGGAAAAAAGGAGGGGGGAATTTTTTTTATTTTTATTTTATTTCTTCATATCTACTTCAGTTTGTGAAGGGCTGCATACTTTATGAAGTAATATTTTTCTGTAGCAACGAATCACAATGATTTTAAGTACCTGTGGAAAGTAATCCCATTTTTCGTACAGCGATTCGTGCACCCGTATGCGGAACACGTAGGCATGATTAAAGACGTTGAAATTGACTCGTGCGAGCGAGAGAGCCCCTTTTGCGGCGCTGATCTTAGTCAGCCATTTTAGTAAGTCCACGGCTTCAAGTCTGTGACGACATGGCTTATCCAGCTATTCAAGATCCTTGTTCACACTATGCTAACAGCGCCCACACCCAAGATGGCGCCCATGTCTCGTGCCACCCTTTGCATCCCCTAGATCCGCCACTGTTTCCAAGCCTGTTCACTGCTGGCCACTATCATTGTTTCCCCAATCTGCTGTTTCATAGGTGACCCTGTTCCCTGATTAGAGCTGCTTTCTATTTCCTTGACCAGTGTAGGATGGGACCCACTTGGTGGGTCGTGACCTGCTATCAACTGGGTCTTGGAAAACTGGGAGTAGCCATCTTGGAAGCTACAGACCTTACTCTTGCTATATTTCGTTTGTGAGTATTAACAGTTTGAATTTTCAAATGAGGATTGTTGTTTTTTAAAAAATTGTTTTTAATTCAGTGCTTTTACATAATATGTTGTCCTAATCTTGCTTTCTGTCAGAGACGTTTCGTGGTTGTACAATTACTGCTATCCAAGAATGACAGTTTGCATTCCAGGAAGGTCATTTGATTATGTTACAATGATAGCACTTCCTGCTTATGATGTCACATCTGGCTATGACATCACTTCTAGGTTAATGACATCACTTCTGGTGGGCCCCGACACGAGTGCCATTCTAAAAAGAGAGTTCCAGTCTAAAAGGTTTGAGAACCACTGACCTATACTTACAAATCTGATTAACATGGCTTACCCCAGTTAATCTCCGGCCTACCCAGCCTGCACAAGCCTGCCTAAAGTGACCAAAGATTGAAAACCAGAACAGGAAAATCTGAGCAGATGAAAAAGCTGTCAGCCACGAGCCAATCAGGCTGGCAGCAAAAAATTCTTATCTTTCAAATGAGCAACCAGTTATTGTTAATCTCAGACGGTAAATTGGGTGGGGTCTGTGCTCGACAGCAGTGGACAACTGAAATGGCGGTCAGGAACTCCACCTCAGGAAGGCACCCAATTTCAGGAGCTTAGACTCTGTCACACATTCCTGTGCTGTGTCCTGAACTAGAGTTTATTAACATGACATACTCATCAGACATAATCATTTTTTTTCTATTTACTAATGGTTACAAAATTAATTCCACTGTTTCAGAATCATGGAATTAACCAGAAACATTAAATATGAAAATGCTTCCTGCCCTCCAAATGTAAAGATTTGCTCAAGGAAGAATTACAAACAGCTTGACTTTGTCATGTCTTCCGTGTTTAATAAGGTGGCCAAGATAAAACCAGCAGAACTAAAAGGGAAAAAAAATGTCTGAAATGTTTCAGGGCATCTGCTGAATGGTTTGATCAAAGTGAGTGAGTGAGTGACAGAATTCAGCAAACCAAATTTAGGATGTAACTCTATCTTCCTGGGTCTCCCAGGCGCTGCCATCTTGGATTGCGCAAGATCTTGCGCTACTCTCACAAGATTTCATGAAAACACACACAATCCAAGATAGTGGTGCCTGGGAGATTCCGCAGGTGCAGATCTGCGGAACCCATAGGGGCACGAATGTGCCCTTGCGCTGGGGATGCTCCTGGTGCCTCCCAAGCTGCACTGGGTACAGCGCAGGCCCACAGCCTGCCTACTCCAGCGCATCTTAGGACTGGGTTGTAAGATATATAGCATATATAGCCGCACCTCCATCTGAAGTGCTGCTATACTCAATTTAGAAATTAAATTGAGAGGCTTGTTTTCCTTTATAAAACATTATAGTCACTTCTCCATAACAAAAATACTCCAAGCGACAGTCAATAAAACGTATGAGTTAAAATCCACTCAAGTGATCTTTTATCTCCCATGCCCCATGGCTGACATATTGTTGGTAATGTTGCTTTACGCTCCTAACAAAATGCTTTATCTGGCTTATTGTGCCTGGTTTATGGTAATTTATCTTTGCTAAAAGGCACACTATCAAAAGTCACTGCAGTGCGCTAGCCATAAAGAGTTATTTTATACATTTATCTAATTCTTCCAGCATTCTCACGCTACTAACTGAATGGCAAGATGAGAGTTGCCAAGTTTTGATTTTGAAAAGGCGGGCCTGAAGTATCTGCAGAGTCAGGACCCATGGATTTCAGAATCTGTGGGCTCCAAATCCGCAGGGGAAGCCCTTCCAGGGCTTCCCCAGGCCTCAGAATTCCTTAAAAGGGCACAAAAACATCACATCCAGGAGAAAACTGGAAGTTGTTTTTGCCTGAAACAGGCATTCCAAGGCCTGCACAGAACATGGGGTGGTGAGGTGCACATGGCTTCTGCAGGCCTCAGAAAACTGTCCAGACCCAACCGGGGCACAGCTCCAGTCGGGTTTTGCGTATGTGGGGGTGGGTGGGCGGGCGGTGGTTTAGCCCAAATCCATGGGTATACTGTAATCCTTTAGGTGGGGCTTTTCAGCAGGGTGAAATTTAATGCACAATGGGCAGAGGTAAGCAGATTCTGTAAAGAAGGAAAGAAACTTGCCTATTTCTGATTATACTGTCTTAGCTCTGTGCACTGTTGGTGTGTGATCTCCGATAGTGCCACAGAATACATCTTATACTGCCTCTTAGGAACACTGCAGTGTTCTCTTTCTCCACCACCCCTTCCCAAACAACAGACATGGGAAAAACAGAGGGTCTTAGATATTGATGGTAGAGAGAAAGAAACAAGTAGGTGAAAAGAATCAAATAGAAAAGGCAGTTTGGATAGGCAGTTTGGCTGTGTAGTTTTCACAGTGATCAATAATAATTTTTTTTAAATCAAGAGTAAGGGACTAATACAAGAGGAAAAAAACTAGCATGGCTCAGTTTAAAGAAAAGCAGTCTGCTTTTGAGTTCATGCAGTGTCAGTGTGATCAATGGTAGTTTCAATCAGCATTTCGTCAACAGAAGGAATCTAGCCGTAAGGAACTTCTGCACGGCAGCTTCAATTAGTCATTTATCTAGGATATTTGAATGCTGACGGTGCATGTGCAGAAACTCTTTCCCCATTCCAAGATGGGCAAGGACTTCTCAGGGAATCGACTTTCAATTAGTTATACTTCTGAGCATTCTGACAAATTCAAATTCCAAACCAAATTCTAATTACAAACTTCAGCGACCATCACTTGCCTGGCGGTCTGTGGAATCAATGGCAAAAATCTTTGTCAAGCCAGCTCAGATGTTCAGTGGCTGTTTAGACCCCAGTAGACTTACCTGCCAGAGCATATAGTTTGACTGCTCAGATCAGCAATGCAATAGACTGGCTAGTCAATCCTGACAAGTGGATACCACAGAGGACAGATCTATGGGCAGTTCTATACACGGATCTCAAAAATAAAGGTTAATAGATCCACTGGCATAGCTAATAAAAAGTGTAGGCTGGTGCAGAGGGCAGAAATGATGCCCTGGAAGTGACATCACAACAGGAAGTGACATCACAGTTTTGGCCATAACTTTTGATAGAATGAAGATATTACACCCAATTTGTTTCATTGCATTCTGCATTAAATTCTGCGTCAAATTGTATATAGAATGATGGTACAATTCATACATACCAAGTTTTTCACAATTTTGGCCACTAGTGTCAAGCTCAGCTTGTTGCCCCCCTCCCCAGTTTTTAAAAAAAATACCTTTTGTGCCTGTATGATGAAGAAAATTCGACTTTCATTTCCAGGATGCCATAGGATAAAAATACAGCATTTCTGTACCAATGCTATGTGTGTAGGGAACATGTTCCCTTGTACAGAGCTGAGCATGGTAAATGGAACATAGAAACAAGACGGACAAATTGATGTGCTGCTCTCAATGCTGCAAAGCCATGAGGTATTTCATTAGCAATACAATTATTTATCTCATAATTGCACAAGTGCTGGGATTTGGGTTTTTGTCTTTCCCCTACACCAATTCTGGCTTCTCTGAAGCCCTACACCAAACCAGCTTCTCTGACAGCCCAGAAGCAGAAACACCGCGAGAAATTGCAATTTACTAGTAATTTCAGCACATAAAATGTTGCTGAGAAGGTAATCTGTTTGGCTGGGAAAGTGCCAATTTTCTTTTGTGGCGAAATGGCTCTCTTTGCAACCTCAGAGTAATTAGATGCACTTCGCATTGGCAACAATAGCATCCATGAACAGCATTTACACTGCAAATATATCAAATGAGTTCTGCATTGGACAGGCAAATGAAACATTTTATGTGGAATACTGAAAAGAGAAGAATGAGATGCTTTTTCTTTATAATGCAACAGTAAAGAACCAGGCAACACACAGTGGCACATCAGAGTTTTTTTTTAACTTGGACTTTGTTTGCTGGAAAAGCTTCTTTAAGGCCAGTCCTTCCAAACCTGGTCAGGATGTTGCTTTCAAAAAAGAAAGGCCTGAGTTCTAATCCAACTGCTGTCTGACTAAGTTTTTGGAGGAACAAAACACATGCCCTGTACACAGAATGTCCCAGATCAGTTCGTTCCTTCTTCTGTTTAAAGCAGTTCTTTTCAACCCGTGTGCCGCGGCTAAAGCATGACCTCAAATTAGAAACCATCTCCTGTGCAAACATTTCCTTAACAATTGCATACCAACTTTTCCATGAACATTTTGCTTGGCAATTCTTGCTTTCGTCCATCCTTTTGACTCACTGCCCCGCTTTCAAATCCCTGTGCTTACGCCTTCTGGAGATTTAGAAAAATCTATCTTTTTGATAGGCGGCATGCACTTTTCCGCAACACCGTTTCCAAAACTGTATTTTACCAGGGAAAATGAGAGGAGTTTTTGCTTGCTTGCTTGCTTGCTTGCTTTTTTAAGTCTTTTTGGCTATCTGCCAAGGTTGTTCCCCAGTGTTTTAAAGTCAAAAATGGATCTACAGCAGAGAGAGAGCATGCTGTACATTCCAAACGCTGGGGTTTTGCATATTGGGCTGCAGGATAGCACTGCCTCCTGAAATATAACAGATGGATCACTAAATGTGGCATCTGGCAGAAGACAGCAGTGCAGGCTTCTTTTTCCTGCGCGATTCTTTTCCTTAGCTAAGGGATACAAGATGCCATTCCCAGGAAAAGAAATGCTGGCTGCCTGTAGAAACGAACACTGCCTGGATCCCTTTTTCTTTTAAGAATAATAGAATGGGAAGGGGCTCAGGAATAATGCACATCTGGATGCAAACTGGGAACACTGGGGGAAAAGGGTTGCTTTCCCACTGCTCCCCAGCTCTAAATGGACTTGCAGTGTTTTGTACATACATGCTTTTGCATTGCTGCTTTGTAGTTGTAACATGGAGGATGGGGAAGGCAACATGTTTTCTAGATCAGTGGTTCTCAAACATTTTAGCACCGGGACCCATTTTTTTTTGAATGACAGTTTGTTGGGACCCATCAAAAATGATGTCATTAACCTGGAAGTGATGTCATGGCCAGAAGTGACATCATCAAGAAGGAAAATTTTTTTAACACCAGTGGCCTCCAACCCACAGTTGGGAACCACTGGCCTAAAATATCAGGGAATATGGAAAAAGAAGCTAGCATTCTGACACATCAAGAATCAAAAGATACAGGATGTGTCTGGTTCAGTGGGTTCTGGTGACTCAGCAGCAGTTTTGAAATAATAAACTCTTCTATTCCTTAGCTTGCAGATGGTTGTCAGGAATATGACAGGACAAAAGGATATCTGTATGGTTCAATCATGTTGAACCTCAAGGCCTTCCCTGTTCACTGGTCAATGAAATGAGTTTGCTGGCAAAGGAGTTCTATTTGCACACAAATACGTTTTGGTTAGGGACGTGGTGGCACTGCGGGTTAAACCGCTGAGCTGAGCTGACTGGAAGGCTGGCAGTTCAAGACTGCGCAAAGAGTGAGCTCCTGTTGCTTGTCCCACTTCCTACCAACCTAGCAGCAGCAGCAGCAGCAGTAGTTTGAAAGCACCTAAAAATGCTAGTAGATAGGGAAGGTAACGGAGTTCCATATGCTGGCCACATGACCATGGAAACTTGTCCTTGGACAAAAGCTGGCTCTTTGCCTTAGAAACAGAGATGAGTACTGCCCCCTGCAGTTGGTCACGACTAGACCATTCGGTTGTGGGGAAACCTTTACCTTTACTTTGGTTAAATGAAGAGCCCATACTTTGGGGGAAGACACAGGTGTGGGCACACAGGGTGCAATCCTAACCTGGAGTTAGGCTGGCACAGTTAGGCCAGCAAAGTTTGGCCGGCATAAAGGCCACCGTCAAGCGCGTTTGGACCACTCTTGAAGTCAGGGACAATGTTGCACATCTGTGCTTGCCTCTCTGACTCAGTGAATGGTCCAAACATAAGGTATTTTATTGTGGCCCTTGTTCCAGCCAAACTTTGCTGGCCCAACTGTGCTAGCCTAACTCCAAGTTAGGATTACACACACACACACACGATCAGAACTAATAGAAGTTAGGAAAGGTGACGCATCTAAATGCTGCAGCAATGGTGAAAGTGACAGTAAACAATTCAAGTGAAATGCCAATAAACCCTAAAAATAAGCCTCAGGTTTTCATTTGACAGATGGTAGGGCAGCTTTATCTTGCCCTGGCTCAGTTGAACAGGTAATATTTTAGCTACCAAAGTGACAGAGTCAATGTACAATATCCAAGCCCAAATAAATGGCTTAAAAGCTGCAAGATACTTCACTTTGTTCCCAGATGCATCGATTCCAGCATAATATAGACTGACTGCCTCGTTGTGTCTATTCTGCTGCAGAATCTCCCAACAAAATACATGGGTTTCTCAGCCAACTTTTATCCCTCTGCAAGCCCTCTCGGCTTCAGTCTCTACATTTCCTTAGCAAGAGAGAGAGACATACTGTTTTAGTAAGCATGGCTATGGAGTTAAAACCTGATCAATAACTGGAACAAAAAAAAAAATCATAGATTAAAAGTTTCAGGAAAATACCTAGTTGCTATGAATGAAAATGCTGGACTATTTCCAATCTGCAGCATATGAGCTGGATTTTCTTTTCTGATTACATCACGAAAGAGACCCTGCTCCAGATATTGGAGTGCTAGAGGCAAACCTGCCAAGCACTCCTAAATGCATTTAAGAATTGCCATGGCTGACTCAGGAAGCCCAGCTGGGCCCCAGTCGTCTCAGTGTTCTGCAGGACAGTGAAGGGAAGTGGGGGCCCCTCAATGCTCCACCCACTGCTCTGGGAAATTGGTCCATGAGCATTGCACACCCCCCCCCCCCCCATCAGAGCGCCCAGCAAACCTCTGGATCACCACTGAGGGCTGGGCCACCTCAGCCTCCCCAGCTGTGCTAAGCCACTGAATAGAGGAGGAAGACAGAGGAGAAGATCTGGATCAAGAGAAGGAAGGAAAGAGAAAAGCACGGAACAAAGGAGGGATGAGGACACTGAGAGAAACAGGCGGCTGGAGAGGGAAGACGATGGAGAAGGAGCTACTGTGAGAAAGAGAGAGTGAAGAAGAGCAAAGACCCTAAGCCTGTGACAGACTTTGGCCAATGGCAGTGGGCAGGTCTGCTGTCCAGAAGAGAGCCAGTGAAAGCCAGTGAGAGCCTGGAAAGCCTGAGCATCAGACCCAGAGGATTCCTCCCTCCCCTATGGAATAATTTCCCATTTCTCATTTGCCTTCCCTGTGTAAAAGAAATCTGATAATAAAACCGCTATCTGGCAGCAGTCTCCCCATCTTCTGTAAGTTGTTCCCATTTCCCTTTGACATACAACTCCCCCCCCCCTTGGGTTCCCCTCCACCCATAGGTGGAATGCAGAAAAGTGTTTTCAGATGTTATCCTCGCCCACTGGAATGTACTTCTAGAGGAGATCAAACAGAACAAAGCCTTCGAGACGTTAGAAGACAATAGAAAGCTTTTTACTACACTGCTTTTAGTACCTCCTGAAAACATTTTTTACTGCTCCATTCTTATAGCCTTCAATGAATTGGGTTCCTTTTTATGGTCTGTGTTTTATCAATGGTTATACCATCACATTGTGATTTTATTTCTGTTCCATGCGCTGCCTAGGGCTTGTATGAATGGGTTGCACAGATATTAAATAAGCCAAATATCTTATCTCTTTTTACGGCTGCTTTGTTTTGCTTCTGCTGTTTTTACTCCCAACTTGGCAGACTGCCGAAACGTCAAGGGTTGAGGTTCCGGCCCTGCCAAACCTCACCACCCCAGACAACTACTATGGCAGACGGCAACTTGGAAGAGGCTGCGCATATCTATTAATTTAGCTTCCTTCCCCTGCTGAGTAGGCACATGGTCAACATAGGGATCCTATTGGTTAGGAAGTGTGTGGATTTTTTCTCAGCCCAACAGATACAGGACGCAATCCTAACCTGGGGTTAGGCCGGCACAGTTAGGTCAGCAAAGTTTGGCCAACACAAGGGACACCGTAAAGTATGTTTGGACCATTCTTGGAGTCAGAGAAGCCAACATACACAGAGGATGTGCCATCCTCCCTGACTCCGAGAGTGGTCCAAACATGCTTTACAGTGTCCCTTGTGCTGGCCAAACTTGTGCCAGCCTAACTCCAGGTTAGGATTGCGCCCACAGTCTGCTTTGCTGTTTTACAGCCCAATCCTAAGCAGCACTGGAGCAGGCAGGCTGGCGAGCCTGCACTGTATCCAGCGCTGCTGACAGGGAGAGTGGAGCCTCCCCGGCGTAAGGGCACATTCATGCCCTTGCACGAGGGGAGGCGGTAGTCTCCCCTATGGGCTCCTTGGATCTGCGCTCACGAAAGAGAGGTACTCATATCTTTGCCTTCCTCCTCCCTCCATGCCATTACACTGAGTTGTGCCATAAGCCAATGCACTTGGGCCCTGCACATGTAATATATCACTCCCATGTGTGCATGTTACATGTGTCTTTGAGAATGCCTGCTAATGACTCTACTTGCCTAGGCCTGAATTGTATCTGGGCTCAGCAAACCACATTATTTGGTGGTTTCCAGCAGCTTCCAGAGGACCTCATGTTATTTTTAGTGTTTTGTGTTGTTGTTTTTTAATGCGTCTGTACTTACAGCTGCAAAGTATGCTTGAAAATACTTTGGCCAATGTGTGTCTGCTGAAATATTAAAAGGCAAAGAAATCATTGAATATAATTGCCAGTAGAAGGTTTATTTTGGTGCACGTCCTTGCCTGTCCCATAACTAGCAAAACACAAATAAATTATGCAAACCCCACAAAAACTGCAGAATAAATTATGGGAAATATAAATTATGCAAATCACTCCATTTGCATAACTTCATTGCAGAATAGATCTCTATTTTTTTTAGTGTGGGATTTTTTTTAGTGTGCATTTTTTTTTTTTAGATTGTGAGCCCATTGGGATAGGGAACCATTTAACTTTATTATTATTATTTCCCTGTAAGCCACTTTGTGAACTTTGTGTTGAAAAGCAGTATATAAATACGATTGATTGATTGATTGATTGATTGATTGATTGATTGATTGATTGATTGATGCAAATCCCAGGGGCCCATGTCAGGCTCACCTGGCTGGGGATGGAGAGGTTGGATCTCTCCTATGCTGGCCAGGCCAATCCCTTCCCACTCCTCAGACTTGTCCACCTATGGGTCCATCCTCCCCCCTGATCTGCCTCGGTTATACCCTCACGCCACCCGCCCCAACCTCCCACACTGGCCAGGGCATACCTGCCAGTTAGGTCCAAGAATTGGGGCTGGAAGGCCAGCACATGTCTTTACAGCATGTTTGCGACACTCCTGGGCAAGAGACTTGTGCCAGCCCATCTGAGTGTCTGGATTGCACTGTAAAAAAAGAACAGCAAAGTGGCTGTTTCTAGTTCCCAAAGCTAGAATGAGTAGATGAAAATTGAGAACCTAGACTTTTGCCTTCCAGCTGTTACAGTGCTTTATCAATGAAGCTTCACTGAAGGAAAGACGACAGTGGGAATATTTTACAGGACAAAACCAGCCAATTTCTCAAATAAGTCAAAGCAACCATAACTGCTGGATCCAATACCTAAGATTCCTTAAAAGTACTCAAAAAAGTACTCAAAAAGCAGTTCATCAGTTTCTTACCACTTTATGCTCTCGTAAAACTTAGAACATGCATTGATGGCCACAGTGGCGTTTCTACAGGGATGGCAAAGCTCTAAGTTTTGCAAGAAGCCTTACCTTGCAGTGGAAATCACTCCTCTCCTGCACCGTTTTAGCCAATCCTCACAGGGAAAAGCAACATCTTGGCGTTGCTTACTGGCTACAGCAGCAAGGGAGAGGAGGGATGTACATGACAGGGTAAGGCTTCTTGCAAAACTTAGAGCTTAGCCATCCCTGTAGAAACGCCTCTGGATGGCCATTCACGACAGATTGCAAAGCAATCTGATTTTGTGTGGGCCGGAAAGGGTTGTTATTCTAGGTTGCTAAAACGTTTTCAACAAATGTTTAAATGGCGATGTTTAAGAAAAGCATGGGATTCTCTGGTGGTAATTTACCTGCAATAAGATCAGAATAATTTCCCATTTCTCATTTGCGACAAATGCAATGCAGGCAGTGATGAAACGCTCTGAACCAGACTTTCAGATCTCATTAATTTCTAAAGGATACAGAGAGTTTCCATTAAAACTGATTTGTTGCCTTTATTGCTAATTTGTATTTACTCCTGTCTTCAATTACTATTTTGGATTCATTAGAATGCCATTACCCACAAAGAGTCAAACCTACACATCACTGAACATCAGTGCTACACAGTTGTCACACAGTACTGTTTATGCAGCCTTGTCCAACACAGCTTTAACACTCGCTTGCAAAATTTTATTTGATGAAAGCCAGAAATAAAATTAACTAGGTAAAGAGCCATGGGGCAGCGCAATCCTATACCCCTGTTGCGCCAGCTCAACACTGTGGCAAATGGGCCATAAAGCACGTCAGCGTCGACACTACGGCGCTGGACCAGTGCAAGTAGCAGTGCCAATGCCCAGGCACTGCCACGACCATCAGCAGTACCGGCCTTGTGCCAGTCGAGCATCAGCGGTGCTCGGTCAGTGCAGGGGTTCCATGAGGGTGTTCCAGAGGCGTGCCGGGGGCATAACTTGGCAGCGCAGTGGGCGGAGACGGCGGTTGTGATGCAGGATGGCTGTAGTATAGTGCCAAATCCTAACGCCCGTCCCCGGCCATGGCGGCCCTGATTCGGGCCGCTCCCACGCACGTTCCTCTGCACCTGCAAAACAGCAGGTGCAGATCCAAGCAGGCCCATAGGGGCGCCTGGGGCTTACACGGGTGCAAGGGGAAAACCTCCCCTTGTCCTGGACATTGCTGCTGCTGCCTCCTAATGTGCTCTAGGATACAGCCCTGCTATGTCGGCTTTACTAGGCTGACTTAGTATAAGATTGCGCTCTGAGAGATTTCCCAGTTTTTGAGGGACATATCTTGGTTAACTCTGAGCCAATCTACTGTGAGCCTGGGTGAGTATTCCACACCTTCAGTACTCAAGCCCATTCTTGGCCCGCAGTTTGTTATCTGCACCCCCCTGATACTACCAGTCATACTATATCAGGCTAAACAGTTTGACGGCCCCTGTTTGGCTATATCACAACCTGCCTCAATGCCACCTGAAGTATACAATATCTGAAATGTCTCATTGACTGTAGATTTTGTTTCCGTATCCCACTGCAACTAATCAAGACGTATCATAAGTCTGAGAGTCATCAACACCTGGATCTGGACCAATGAAGCAGACTATTTATGGATTGCTATGTCTTCTTCTCCTCCCTCCCTTATGCTAGCTGAAAAAGACAACAGCTGTGGTGCCGGTGACACCTGGTAAGATGCTAGAGCATCCAGGTGACAGATTCAGCACCGCATTAATCCATTAGTAGCTTTGGGATTGTAGCCAGTATCTCCAGCCAGCGTTATGTCTGGCTTGTTCACTACCTACGGGGCTATGGGGCTATCCTTGGTTAGGTCAATGTTAGCAGGATGGCTACCCTGCCTGCTCGCCTAAATACCACCATGACACTGCTCATTTATACTAAGATGCAATTAATTTACTGTGACTGGTAACAGCACTGCAAGTCTTGTGTCTTGATATTACAAGGCAATCACTCACCTGAATGTAGAAATTGTGCCTGTCTCCATTGTTCTGCACATTTCATATTTGACACCATGTGCCTGGCTTGCACTATTTGTTACTGTGACTCCAGGATTTGTGCTGTCACTGATTTTGGGACACGTTTTTTGCTAGTGAGAGTAGAAGGGCCTGGGAGGAATCTTAATGCAAAAGAAGATTAGCAAGGTCAGAATGTCAATGGCACTGAAATTGCCGTTTCAATGAAAGCCCTTCTCAAGCAGCTGCTGTGCATTCAGCATCATTCCTCTACTGCTCCTAAAATGACACTGGTGGAGTTATTCCCACTGCCATTGTGACTGCCTGCCCAGTGAGCAACTCTCTGCTCCCCACTGAGCTCTGGAAAGCTTACCAGGTGGTAGTAAGGTCAGGGGCAGGGGGGGAACTTGTTCAGGGCCAGCACATATATGTGGCATCTGGAATTCAAAAATGGCCCCCTTGCCTGTGAAAAGCAGAGCAACTATTCTGTTATCTGATATGCTGATTCAGAGCTCAAAGGAGTGCGAGAGGTTCATGGGCTATGGTGCTGAGCTCCTGCCACCACTGCTGCTCTTCCCTAGCACCCATGTGTGGGACTAGGCCAAGAACAAGGGAGGTAGTGGCTAGTTGGGCAAGCAGAAGCTGGGGTGAGCCAAGCATCTTGCATGGGGAAGTCATCTGCTCATTTAACTCTTGCTGTATATTGCCTTTAGAAATAGGGAAACTCTGAGATAAATAGGTTAGGAGAGAAAGTAATCTAGCTACATAGAAGCTATAAGCTATGAGCAGGAGGTGTGGCCTGATGGTTGAGCTGCCAGTACTGCCTGAAAAGCTAAGCAGGAGAATCTGTGGTCGTATTTCTGGATGGGAGACGAAATGCCAGGCTGGGACAAGCTGCTGAACCCGCTGTGGCAGGACGGAGTTACTAATGAGCTGATTATTTATGCGGTGAGAGAATCTTGGCAGTATGTGGGGAGGCCAGTGGGCAAAGAATGGAGAAAGACCTTGAGGACCTGTCTAGGCTTGATTTACCATAGTCTGCTGAATCTTGATGGCACTCAGCCAGAGGAGATACTGTGAAGGCAACATCTGGGACTGAGGATTCGATGAATCACAGAATATTTTTGGTAAAAAACCCATTGAAAAAGTGGTGGTTTAGACTAGCTTGCCCATATACCGTCTTGAATGCTGTCTTTCAAGACAGAGAAAGGTGGTTTGAAAAGCAAAACTAAAGACTACAGTCTTTCTACAAAAGTAGCCTTTTCTATATGCTGAACAGATACTGAAGCACCAAAGAACTGAAACGCTATTAACTAGAGAAAGCTCACCTTCTTTATCTATCACTCAGAAAGAGGTCAAGCATAGGATAGCTGACAGCGAGAGAGCTGAAGAAAACAGTCCTTTGTGGGTTTTTTTTTAACCCGACTCATACACCCTGCAGTTAAAACTAGTAATTAAAAATGTGTATATTACATCTAGTTAATGAGCAATAGATGCTTGAACACAGAGAGACAACCGAGAGGAAGAGAAAGGTCTTTATAAAAACAAAACACTGTCGTACTGATGATCTCAAAATGATGTTGGTGACTGTTCAGAACTGAGAAGGTTGTATCAATCAATCAATCAATCAATCAATCAACCAATCAATCAACCAACCAACCAATCAACCAATCAATCAACCAACAGTATACCGCTTTTCAACACGAAGTTCACAAAGCGGTTTACAGGCAAATAGTAATAATAATAAAATTAAATGGCTCCCTGTCCCAAAGGGCTCACAATCTTAAATTGTGAATCTCTGTTGCTCTTGAGAATGTTATTCCTAATATGTAAGCTACACCTACCACACCAGATCTCCTCCAATCTTGCTACTCCACCTGCTGTAACACCAGGACTGATGACTCAGAATTCTACACTGTTGCATTTTTATTACTGAATTTTGCACAGAGGACTGTTAATGCACCATTTCCCATAGAACTCAGATGCTACAAATCAATAGTCTCCCCCCCCCGCGCCCAAACATACTGCTGTGTGCGCCAATAAAAACACACTGCCAAAAAGTAGTCTTGATGGGACCACACACACGACTGTGGCAAGTTCTTTTTGTGTGGAATTTTACAAATGCACTTGCGTGCAGTGATAAAACACCACCAAAAATTGATTTATAACAGCTGATATGGCAGAAATCTTTCCAAATAGTACTTTATCAATGCCCAGGGATTCATCATGTGTGCAATGGTAAAAACACTGACAGTGCAATCCTAACCTGCGCTTTAATAGGCAGGCCAGCTCACCTGCACTGCATCCTAACTATGGTTAGGTCTATGGCTAACCAGAGCACTCCCATTCCTCATGTTCAATTAATGTGGCAGGTTAATGTCTGGATAGAGCTCTAGGGAAGCTCAAACAAATCAGAGTATTAATTGAGAAAGGAACACAGGAAATCTTCCTGATGTTAATATGTACTGTAGCTAGTTTCTCCTGCGGGCCTGCTTGTAGCAAGAATAAGCATGACAGTAGTTGCTCCTGCTAAGCAGCATACAACATCATACATAATATGAAATACTTATTTCACATCAACCTCATGGATTCATATACAAGACGTCAACTGTTAACCATTTCTAATGGGGCTGAACAAAAGAGTTGTGTGTGGAACGCCAAATCTTTCTGCATGCCTCTCTTAGCAAATTTCCTTCTTTGCATCAATAACTGGAAAAGACATTTATCACTTTGCAGTTGAACGTATGGACTGAAGAACTTCTGGGAGTAGTATAGGTTTCTCATAACGATCCATTAAATGGAGCAGCTAGTTGAAAATGGGTCAGTGATTGTTATGTGGGAGTTTGTACCAATACTGTGCGTATGTGTGCACGTAGCAAACATCTTTCCATTGCTTTGATATTAGCTCATTGGTACAGCTTGAAGGTTTGTTTTAGACAGTACCCTACCTTTTGATCATAAAATGAAGCCTAAGGCAGCTTACGGTAAAAGCAATAAAATCAAATAAAAACAGCATATTAAAAAAAACTAATAAAACAACGGGCGGCAATCAGAGAAAATCCAGAACAAAAAACAACACAGCGCAGCATTAGAAGCAGGCGAAGCACCACCTCTATACGTTGAAAGCTAGCCAGAGCAAAAACATTTTCGCCAACCAATGGAAGACTTCAAGGCGATTGTGCTTTAGTCCTAAAGGGTTTAGGGCCCAATCCAGAGTACATGTATACGGCCAGCTCAAAGTGTCGCGAACGTGCCCTAAAGCATGTCCATGAAACCGCACCGCTCGCGCTGGGGTGGAGCTACGTCAGTGCCTGGCCCCAATGCGAGTGGGTGGAATGGCTGGCGCTCCAGCAGTGCCAGACGCCAGTAAGCCCGAATAGGGCGTAGGGGGAGGCGGGGATCGAGGCAGGGAGGTGGAGGAATTGGGCGAGGGGAAGGGCAGAGAGGGCTTGCGAGGGCATAGGGACGGTGATGGCAACAGCTTCTGCTACTGCTTCCCAAACCCCCTCCGGAGCCAGGCGGCCCAACATGGTCTCCTAGGCTCTGTGCCTGCTCACATGCGCAGGGAGGAGGCCACTGCCATTGCCACTGGCTGCGGCAAACACTCCCTTCCCACGAGGAGACCTCCAGCGGTCACCTGGCAGGGACAGGATCCAGCGGTCACCATTTTGGTGCCACTGGAGCCCTGGGCACTGCCAGCTCATGATTGGGCTGCCTGGCTTTAGAAGATCAAAATCACCACTTTGAATTTTGCCCAGAAACATCCTGTGATCAATGTAGACTTTTCAGTAATGGTGTTGCATGGTCCTCATAACTTGGCCTGGGCAGCCCCACACAGGGCACATTGCACGAATCCAGATGAATTGTCACCAAAGTGTGTGTCAATGTTGCCAAATCTGACATAGTCAGGAACAGACGCTGTTGGCCCGTTGACCAGGGTTGACCCATTGCAGGAACTCCTCGGTAAAGTGCCCCATCCCCTCTACAGCCATTCATGGCTTGGAGCGAGGCAAGGGGGAGGGACTGCTTTACCCAGGATTTCAGGCTCCTGCAAAACTTAGCATTTTGCCCCCCCCCCTCTAGGAATCTCACTGTCAAGGACAGTGGTTCTTAACCTTTTTGGAGGTACCAACCCCCGCAAGTTTCATACGCGCATTTCCAACTATTTTTATAGTTGGAAAAATAAAATGTTTTTTTTTTTCAAATTCAAAACATAGAGATATATGTTTTATTAGTTAAGTGCACAAAATGAACCATACATCAGTTCCACATAAAATCACTGTGTTCAAAGAAAAAAAACCAACAAAACATGAATGTCACACAAAACCAAAAACATCTCAATGAATATTACTGCAAATCAATTGTATATATTCGTCCAACCACTTTCTTATTTTGCTCAACACAGTAAATCTGTAAATCCAGCAGCAGCAATACTCATTGAGAAACAGAAAGTAGAACAGAAGAGCTCTCTGATCAGGACAGGACTGAACACACACGCACTCACTGAGCTGAACAGACAAGCAACCAGTGTTCCTGGGATTGGCTAAATAACTTGCAACATTCCACCAGAGATCACATGGTCTTGTTACTGGGCAGAACCTAAGTCAGAACTACCCCGCACCCTCTGCTGGTCTGCTAGGCCTCAGTGATAAGCCTTACCATTCAGGCCTGCAAATTCCCAGGCCTTACTTTAATATCCCAACAACTACTGAGTGCACCAAGTTCCCTGCAGTACAGATATCAAGGCCACACACCATGGACACACACACACCTCCGCCGAACCCCTGAGACTGACTCACCAAACCCCTGTGGTTCAATCGAACCCAGGTTAAGAAACACTGGTCTAGGACCTATCATTCCTTTCCACTTGTACATTAATTTCTATGTTAATACACCCTTTGTACAATAGTAATACAGAAGTAGCTAGATAACGATCTTCACTTTTATGGCCATTCCCCCCCCCCCCAAATAGGGTGCCATCCACCTAACTGTTGTGCAAAGAATTCTGATGGGATAATGCTTTCATCTTGTGGTTAGCAGGTGTAAAGTGTCATTTTTCAAAGAGACAAGAGGAGGCATGCAGAGGGAGAGAAAATCAGAAATAAAATGACACAAGTGTGATGCTTAGATTTTCATTCTATCGACGGTGCCTGCAGAACATTTTCCAATGACAGATGCCACCATGCCAGAATTGTGCTGTAACATAGTGTTTGCAACCAACAGGGGATCCAAATACAAAGCTAATATTTTGCTAACATTAAAAACTATCAAAAACAATAAAAAAATAAAAATCTGACAGTTGTTTGTCATTTGAAGGGAAAATGTCGCACACAGAAAACAAAGAAAAATGGAAGCCGAGAGGGAATGAGCTCGTAATGAATCACTTTGGTGCAGAAGGCAATTTCCTTCCCACACGCAGGTGGAGGCACTGGACCAAGATTCCATGGAAGTGCCTTTCAGTCTTTGTATTTCATTTGGCCCTGCCTCATGTTGAGGCAAGACAATGACAGCTTAAAGAGCTGTAAACATGGCAGTGTGCTACAGTTTTATCCTGAATACTCGGGTGCAATTCATGTTAAAGTCCGCTACTGCAATCTAGTTTCAAAAACAACATGCTCAGCATTTACAGACTGGCTTTCTCTGAGCTGTATGTTTAGGGGGGCAATCCTAACCAACTTTCCAGCACTGACTCAGCTGTGCCAATGGGGCATGTGCTGCATCCTGCAGTTGGGAGGGGCAGTCATGGAGGACTCCTCAAGGTAAGGGAATGTTTGTGCCCGTACCTTGGAGCTGCATTGCCCTTACTCTGGTGTTGGAAAGGATTCCGCCCTAAGGCTCTGTGCTAAATCACAACCAAATCATAATTCCTAACCCCGTCAACCCAAATTCTGCACTGAGAAGTAATTGATTTTTCTGCCCAGTCTTAACTTGGGCCTGCAACAGTGGATCTACAATCAGTAGGTCTCGTAAGTCCAGTGATGGGAGCATGAAGGACCTGTCACCATCAGGCACTCTGGAATCACTGGTGCTAATGGCTGGAGGCTCTGCATGCCTGCCAATGGCCCATCCAGGCTGCATCAAAGGAAGGAAGGTGGTGGTAGGGCAGGTTGCGGGCAGTTCAGGGGAAGGAATATGGAAGCACCGGTAGTGTCGGCCCAAGAGCTCTAGCACTGTTGCAGGGGTGCTGATCGGCAACGTGGAGCATAGGATTGTGTCATCAGGAGCCTGAAAAAGTGCTGGTCCCAGGAGTGGTGGGGCCGAAGGAAGGGGCCCCCCACCCTCCCAGTGCCCACCCACTCACCATCCAGCTGTGGAGCCTAGAAGAGCTCTTATGGTGCCGCACGTGAAATGTAGCACCTGGAAATAATTGTCGGTGACATGATTGCATCATTGCCAATAGCTTCGAGGAGGCTCATTCCAAGCTGCTCAGAGATAGGGGCAAGTAAGAGGGCCCAATGCAAAGCCACTCTGCTCGCCCCAATGACTTACAGCCCACAGAGATCCTTAGCAGGAGGCCCCCAAAGCATTGGGCTCAATCCGGCGTCTGGCCCTGCTGAAAAATGTAACAATTTGTCCCCCCCTCTAGGAACACCACTAAGTAGACTTGCCAGGTTTTCAAAATGACAATAAGGGACACACAGGTATCGGGATCCTGCTTTCTATCAAACCACTCCATGATAATCAGAAATAATGTAAAAATTATGCAGTTAGCTGTGGCAAAGCAGCAGCAAGCAGCAACAGCTGCAGAATTTTAGAATGGGATTTGTCAAGTCCCGTTCAACTTTGATAACGGGACACGATTTTTAAATCTTAAATACGGGAAGTCCCTTATAATAAGGAACACCTGGCAAGTCTACCACTAAGTAAGAGTTCTGCTAAAAAAACACTTTGTTGGAAAGGCCACTGTGGCAAATGATAGAAGTATCGAGAAACTATTTGTAGGGGGAAACAGTGAAACTATTACCTTAATGAAAACCTGGATATGTCCTGTTGCTTTTGAAGACATGTAGTACCAGAAACTCAGTGCACAAGTGGTGCTAGATTCTTTCCACCTGGAGCTCTTCAGGTGTGCTTTCTCACCTCTTGCACCTACTGAAGTAGCTTCAAGATACAGGAAATGGCCTATAGTAATAATAATAATAAAAAGTTAAAAGAAGTTGAATAATTCAGCAAGCAAAATTCAGCCCAAGAAATGAAAAGATGGTACACATGTACCTATCATTCTGTGTCATAGAGAGGATACAGTCTTCACATCTGAGACTTAGTAGAAAATGATCTTTACTTGTTTACTTATAACTGATGTTTTTTCCAGTAGTTCTCCAGGCAGCAACACATAAGCATGGAAATTCAATGCATGGAAATCTATTGAGAAGTCAGCCTCATTGTGTCCAATGGGACTTATTCCCAGGTGAGTATAACGGATTGCAGCCACACTCACATAGTATAACCTGCACATGCTCTTATGTACAGAAGCCATTAAAAATAAGGTGCAACGGTTGTTTCTGTGGTGCAGAAATAACAACCTAACCTGTAATATTAATAAGACTAAGGAGTTTTTAGTGGACTACCGGAAAAGGAAATCAGATATTCGGCCCTTGTTTATTGATGGTGACTGTGTAGAGCAGGTGGCTGAGTGCAGGTTTTGGGGGATCATTATGAAGGAGGACCTGACCTGGAGCGCAAATACCGTAGCACTGGTTAAAAGGCCCAGCAGAGACTATACTTTCTGAGACTCCTCAGTAGGCAGCAACTGACTGAGAAACTGCTGGTGACTTTCTACCGTAGCTACATAGAGAGCATTTTAACCTACTGCCTTTGTGTTTGGTTTGCGAGTTGTTCAGTGGCAGAGAGAAAGGCGCTCCAGAGGGTTATTAACACTGCTCAGAAGATCATTGGCTGTCCCCTCCCTTCCTTGGAGGAGCTTTATAGCTTAAATTGCCTGAAGAAGACTTCTAAAATTCTGAAAGATCCATCTCATCCTGGTCATCAGTTTTTTGAACTACTGCCATCAGGCAGAAGATACAGGGCGATTAGAACAAAACCGAACAGATTAAAACATAGTTTTCATCCTAGTGCAGTGTCTAGACTAAATGCGGTGGTATAGCGCCATGTGAGTAAAGTTTAAGCAAAGTGAGATTGTATGTGATGTTTTTGTTTTTGTTGTAGTGTATTGTGTTGTTTTTACCATGCGAAAGCACCTAATTTTGTTGTACATGTGTACACGTGTACAATGACAAATTCCTATTCTATTCTATAACCTGTAACCTTTCAGAACTCCTGAGTACTTTCCAGTATGTCCTCCTGGTTAGCTGGGAGCTCTTTCTGCAAGTCTTCTGTCTGAAAGTATCCAGCATTAGATATTCTACCACTAACCATTTGACTGCAACTCAGAATTCTTTCATTCCTCCTTGTCCTGGTCAGCCTGACCTCTTCTGCTCCTGCTACATCGACTCCCTGCCCCCCTCCTACACTATTTAGGGATGAAGGCTGTATCATAGGGCAGCCTACCCTTACAAGGTGCAGCTGGGTCAATCATCTTGATTCAACTCACCCAGCAGGTGAGCTCGAGCTTTTTGACCAGGTATGCTAAAACTAGTAAAATAGGGAGCAGAGAGCAAACCTTCAAGGGCTTGAAAACATGCCCCAGGGAGAAGAGAAAGCCATTTTCTCTCAAATGGCTATCCAAAGAACAAAAAAAGGTAATAGGCATAAAATGAAGAAAATAGGTTACGGTATTAAGAAAATGTTCTAAATCTAAGAGCGTTTGGACAATGGAACAAGTGTGCCCAGCGAAGTTGTAGTGTAGAATAATCTTCTTTTACAGGGCCTGGATAAGCACTGATTTAGGGCCAAACCCTATCCAATTTTCCAGCCCTGGTGCAGCGACCCAATGGAGTGTGTGCTGCATTCTGTGGTGGTGGGGAAGTCACGGAGGCCTCCTCAAGGTAAGGGAACAAGTGTTGCTGCATTGCGGCTGTATCAGTGCTGGAAAGTTGGATAGGGTTGGACCCTTTATTTAAATATAGCAAATTTTGCCACAGTGCAGATTTCAGAAGGAGACCAATTTTGTTTCTGAAGTTGACATTATTTTTAGTGGGTCTGGTTAACTATGCAAATTGGTAGTGGCTATTGCGAGAGGCTAAGGCGGCAGGCCCCTTCCAAACCAATGAGCATTTTTTAAAAAAGCCAATCCTATTCTATTCTATATAGCTAGCTAAAACAAAACTATATTAGATGATCCTTGAGTTCTTTCCTAGTTCACTGTTTCCAAAAGCAATGCAGTGAGCTTGGCAGGAGAAAAGAAATAAGACCTCATGTAGAGATCAGGAGATGCCTGGATAAATTCTCCATTAGATGAGCATTATCCCACAAGTTGGAACGCACAATAATTCAGAGGGTGTACAGAAACTTGCTTGGCCCTGACTATACGAAGAAAATCATGCTCCAGGATACCTCCAGACTGCATATCTGACTGACACCATAAAGTAAAGGGACACCATAAAGTATGTTTGGACTACTCTCGAAGTCAGAGAGGCCAGCACACAGATGTGCGCCATCCTCCCTGACTCCAAGAGTGGTCCAAATGCACTGTATGATGTCCCTTGTATTGGCCAAACTTTGCTGGTCTAACTGAAGTCCAGGTTTGCTGGTCTAAGCTGAAGTCAGGGTTAGGATTGAGCCCTAAATTCTCTGAGCCCAATTGGCAACCTACCTTTTCCACTTCCAAGTGTGTGGTCCTTCGAAGGTCTGAGGCTTTGAGACGAACCAGTTCCCATCACCCAATCAAAGTTATCAGCGAGGGAACTCTGCCAACCACATACATCATTTTCAAAGTTGCAGGATGTCCCACATTCTCGCTCATCGGTATTATCCCCACAGTCATCCTCAAAATTGCAGCTTTGTTCCAGTCTGTAACACTTGCCGTTTAGACATTCCAAATAACCACGTGAGCAAGAGCCTGAAGGAAAAATTAAAATTAAAAAAAGGAAGATTTCATTGACATGTACTAGAAGTTGCTGGAACGTTCCATTATTTGGCTTTCAGAAAGTGGCGGGCGGCATGCTGGCCCAGGGCGGGTGGTGGGGCTGGGATGCAGCCATTAGGCCACATCGAAGCCTCTGTCCCCGAGCTGCATGGCTTCCTTGGCTCTGTGCCTGCTAAATAGCCTGGAGCATCTCCTGTGCAAGGGCTTGAATGTGCCATAGCCCCAGGGAGGCTCCCCAGCTCTCCAAAGCTGAATTGGATACAGCACAGGTCCGCTGGCCTCACTGTTCCAGCACAGTTAGGATTGCGCTCCAAATGAAATGAAAGGATGGAGGTCCCTGAGAGCCCAATCCAACCTCCTCCCCATTGGTACAGCCCTGTCAAAAACAGGTGTGCTGTATCTAACAGGGGCCAAAAGCTTCTGGAAGCCTCCCCACCTGCAACGGGTCTCCTTAGTCTTGCACTAGTGAGGAGAGAAAAGGGGCGAAAAGGCTGCTGACAGAGGATCCAGGATCCAGTGTGTGCAGTCGCCAGTGGCGGCCCTACCATTATCCGGGGGGGGGGGCATTTGCCCCGGGTGCTACCCTCCGCTGGCCTCTGTCGTCCACCAAAAGCATTCCGAGAAAAGTGTGGGAAAACCAGAAGTGTTGTTCACAAGCACTCGGAGAGCTTCAGGACGTTTTTGGTGCATGATGGAATGTCACATGAGGCTCTGGGAGCAAAAGATGAGTGGGGGGGGCAGCAGTGGACACTGGGGTGGTGGTGGTTGCTGGGGTGGTGGTGGCAGTCTGTTCCCTGGCCCCAGGGCGGCACGCGGGCCAGGGACACGACTGGCCATTGCTGCTGGATACACCACCTTCTGCAGCCTCCCGGCCCACTACACCCCCCTCTCTGCACCTCTTGCTGACTTACCTGCTCTGGCGGAAGAGCCAACAATGCAGGAGGGAAGGCTCTGGCTTTTCCTTCTGCACGTCTTGGCAGCCACTACTGAGTGGCGGCCACTTCTTTTTATGATAGTGCTGTTTTTCAGCTGCCAGTGCCAGCAGACTAGGCAGGATGATGTTAGCCAATGAAACGAACTCCCCCCCTACAGGGCCACAGGGCCTGCAGCATTGGTGCATTTTCTACAGGGCCACAGCACTGGTGTGGGTGTGGTGATTCAAATCATGACCCTGGACTTGTCTACTCACATAGGCTAGGCTAGCACTATGCACGAACTCAGCGTGTTCTTAGAACCTCTCCTAGAGAACATCTCTCGGCAACACACAAGGGCTTCTGTTGCCGATGTGCAGGTGTTATTCAGCTGACAAACAAATGTGGAAAGGATTCCCAGAAGCTAAAAAGTTTGAAAACCACTGAACTACAGTATATAAAAGCTGAATGTCAAGAAAACAAGCTGAAGTTTAGCACGCACAAACTAACAACGCGGGAGAGAGGAAGAGAGCCTTCATAATGTAATTATTTTGCCTTCAAATAAAGCTTGCATTAAAAAGTTGTGCAGAGCGTTTCTTTTTGTGTGTCTTTCCATTTTGAGAATACTGGACGAGGTTATAAAGTCTGAGCGTTGCACTGACTTAATTCAATTGTTGCCCCTCCAAGCTGTACATTTTTATTTGAGTCTTTTTTCTGAAATTACTTGGCTGTGAGATGGTCCCTCCGGAACCCGTCTGGCTCAGACTACGCTACAGAATCAAAACAAAGCAAAACAAAAATATGCTTTGCCAGAGAAATATATGGAAATGGGGAAAAAGAAAGGAATAACTTTGCCCATTAATAGGCGTGCTGAGCCTAATGAAACTACGCAAACGAGGTAGACACAGACTTGCAGAGCTGAGAACTGATCGTGGATGCAGTCCTAAATAAACTAAGAGGCAAGCCTCTTTCAAGTCACTTGGCTTTGACTCAGGGTAAACATGTTTAGGGTTTGAGGGCTCCATGCTGTGGGTTGTAGCGCGGGCAGTACAAGCATACTGCCAACACTAGTGTTGCAAAAGGTGACGTAAGGTACCTCCAGCACCAGTGGTTAGCCCTTCCCGTTGGTGCTGGGCAAATGATGCCCAGCCCTGCCCGGAGGCAGCAACACAGGTTGGTGAGCTGTGCGTGTACTGGTTGCTGGCACTGCAGCCTTTTCTGGTGGGGCGGGAGGCTGTTTCTGGGCGGGGAGAGGAGTGGGATCGGTGGCAAGCTTCACCATTGATCCTGACCTCTGAGTAGGGCTGTGTGGCTCTACACAAAGGCTATCACCTGTGCGCCAGCTAAATAGCTGGTGCAGATGTGAGTAGAACGCTCTGCTTCCTTATTGCAGGGAAAGGGGACAAATGTCCCCTTCTCCCACTGAGCCTCCCAAGCAGCGATGTCATTCAGGGGGAACGGACCAGAACAGGCGTTCCGGATCCTAACGGGCTCCGTGGCTGGTTCCGTGTTCCCGACAAGTGCCAATCAAAAGTGAGTTCCTGTTCCTAAATCATTTGAATGACACCACTGCTCCCAAGGCTGTCTGGCTGCAGTGGAATGCAGCAGTAGCCACCTGGCTACTGCGGCTCACTCAGGTGGCCAGACAGCTGAGGACTGGGCTGCCCATTGCTTGTTCTTGAAATAGAAATCTGAAAGACATTAACTTATACGTGCACATCAAGACAGGGAGATCCATGTGAGGAGATGTCAAGTCTATGTACTGTTTTCTCAGACAATATTAAGAGTGATATTTTAACCAATTAAAGTATTGGCATCTCAGTCCGAAACACACTGGCCCCAATTCAGGATGTTAAGCAATGGCTCCCCAGAGAGCTGTGGAAACCAACCAGGGGAGGTACGGAATCCTCACAAAAACATCTGCCATCCTGTAAAATGTATAGGATCGAAACCTTAGTGGAGCGCCACGGCCAATGGCCCACTAGCACAAGGGAGCTGCCAGCCAAGAAGCTTTGGGAGCCGCTGCCTTAGAGCAATGTTATTCAAACTGTGGGTCAGGACCCACTTGGTGGGTCGCGACCTGATGTAAGGCGGAAAGCTGGGAGCAGCCATCTTGGAAACTGCAAACCTTACTCTCGTTATATTCCTTTCGTGCGCGTTAACGGTTTGAATTTTCAAGTGAGGATTGTTTTTTGTTTAATTCAATGCTTTTATATAATATTTTGTTCTCATCTTGCTTTCTGTCAGGGATGTTTCATGGTTGTACAATTGCTGCAGTCCAGGAATGCTAATCTACATTTCAGGAGTGCCATTTTATTATGTTACAATGACAGCACTTCCTGCTTGATGATGTCACTTCCTGCCACAACATCACTTCCAAGTTAATGACATTACTTCCGGTGGGTCCCGACACGCATGCCATTCTACAAAGTGGGCCCTGGTCTAAAAAGTTTGAATACCGCTGTCCTAGAGAATAGCTAATTTCCCTTTCAGTGAGAGATCTTCATCTTCCCGCCTTCTTTTAGCTGATCCCCAACAAGTACAGCCTGAGCTATCCAGTGAGCCTTTATGATGAAAAACAAACAGGTAAGAAGGGGGAGCGCTTTTAATTTGTCCTTGGGAAAGATGAGAAAGAACAGACTAAAGAGTTCCTCGCTTCAAAACATTATCTCCTGGTAAAAGCGAGGTAACAAAAAGCAACCTGCTTCTTTAATTGGCAGGAGAGGTCTCTTGGCAAAGCTTCAATAGCTTTTTCCAGTGCAATGATCTGCAGAGATTGCTCGCAAGTGGGGTCTGTTGCTATCACATGGCAGATGCATTGGCAGTAATGGGCCCAAAGGGGATGTTAGTATCTGAGATCAAATCCATAAACTGAGGGGGATTTACAACCCATAATGACTACACAGAAACTACGAGAATCGATGCAGACAAAAGTCCTACCTTTTGAAAGTACATGAGAGCCAATCTGCCAATGTCAGGCTGGGTCTGGGTTGAGTCCCAACTCGCTCATGAAGATTGCTCAACCGAATGCAGCTGCCTCCAAACTGTGGATCACGGGGTCCCAAAAACTCCCTCCCCGTCCTGAATGAACTTACTGTTCTGATGTTGTGCCAAGAACTCTCTGGGCAGTCGTGTCTATTGCCGATGTTGTGCCAGGGACGCTCTGGGCAGTTGCATCTATTGCCCAGCATCCCAGAAGGCTGTGCAGCAGGATATCCAGGTAGGATGTGTCCCTGGCACAAAATTGGTTTGAAAATGGAGCAGCGCTAGAGCCAAACAATAAACACTGCTCAATAAACACTGTAGGGAGTTCTCCAAATGCCAGATCTGGCCACAGGCCAGGATTTGGAGAACACTAATGTATGATGTCCTGGCCCCCAGGCAACAAATCAGCCAGGTTCGCAATGGGATTCCACCAGTTGCACCAAATTGGGCCCTGCCTCTCAGGGGCTCCTGCATTGGGGTGATGATCACTCACTGCCATTGCTGGCACCTTACTCAAGGAGGCCAGAGCCATGAGTAAAGCATCTTTGCTCGTTGGCCCTTCTGCCCTCCTCTATGTCTGTCTGGTCTGAAATGAGCCTCTCAGAAGTAGTTGGTGGTGCTGCATTTTGCAGCAAGTGCCATTGGTACTAGGTGTGCCTGCCACTTATCTAGAACACAATCCTAAATTGGAGCTATGCTGGCCTAACTAAACCAGGATTAGGATTGAGACCCCAGATGAATAGGGGAGCCATAGGGGATAGCCCTTTGTTATGTGAAAACCGGTGCTGCATCAGGTTCCACAGCTACTAAGGCCAGCCCTGCCCATAACTGCATTCAGACATTGCAAGAAACTTTCAGTCTCTCTTCTTCCTCTATTTTTCTCTCTAGCAAATTCTGGTTACAGGCAAAACTTCTGTGAATGAACTCAGACAGAGTGTATATAAGACATAGTGAGGAGGACAATAAGCAAAGGAGAGTAGGTGTTTTTTTTAAAAAAAAAAAAATCTATTTCATCCCTTTTCAATGCTATGTTCCTTCTCTTCCTGAGAATACATTGTCATTTTAATTACTTCAATACTATACTTTTCTTCTAATTCAATAGATAATAGACAGGTAATAAGCTGTGGGTGGCAAAAGGTAATTACTTTTGCTGTAATAGCAGCCACTACAGTCACATGTAAGCAACTCATGTGAAACTGGCTATTAGTAACAACTAACAATAGTTTCATTGTTGAAATATAGTAGAAGTCATCAATAATCCTTCTTGGATGCCACACACTGCAAAAAGTTCCTAAAACAGAAACTATCGGCTTTTTTTATGGCCTGACAGCATTCACAGGTAATATTTATCATACCTGTGTGGTATTATGTTTATTTATTTATGGGACCTGGGTGCCAAATGACCTTGGTACGCCACTGTGTGTGTGGTGGGGGAAGTGGGGCTGATCTTCACAAACGCTATAATTTCAGAAGGGTTCAATAATTAGTTCCCTTTAAAAATTAGGTCATTTTATTGTGATCCACTTCATACTACAGCATTACACTTTACCAAAAAATATTTATCATTGGAAATGATGGCATTGTTCCTTCAACATTTTATCTCAACCCTAGACCATTGCACTACAATCAATAAGTAGATGTGCAAATGTTTCGGGTAAATTGAGATAAATTGAGATAATAAAAAAAGAGGACCCATTTTCCTCCATTTAACTGCAAAATGCCACTTTCACAGTGTCACTGCTTTCAGCATGCAATATGATGGAAACACATACCTTCCTACTCTTCACATAAAAACATTCCTATCGTCCTTCCAAATCATTTCTGGTAATGTCTTTTAAAAATGTTGATTTTTTTTTTTTACTGCAAAAATTAATATAGCCATTGGATGGTATGCATCATGGTAGAACCTCCATGAACCAGATAGTCTTCACCTGTGGTTTTTGACATGATCTGCCAGTTTTGTACAATGTATGGATTGTTGCTGATTTGGAACAGCGTCAACTGCCTTGGAGCCAATCACCTTAGAAGCCTAGCAACTGAGCTGAATACAAAAAGCAGTGTCCAGTATTAAAACAGGATTCATCTGATCAGCACAGCAATAGTCTACAATTTCCCCAAAGTATCTGCCAGGAATAAATACAGGATAAAGTATACTAGAAATCTATGCCATGCTATGTGTGAAGCAAATAATACCCCTTGGGATGGGAAATCTCTCTAATCTCCACAAATTAGGCATTCTTATACATAATCTCCTTAGCAATACTTGGGTTGAAAGACAAGTGGAAGGAAGAAAAGAAGTAAGCAAAGCTTACTAAATTTAATCTCTTGAGCCCTGAGAATTTTTCATTCGTCAGTGGACATGAATGCCGTTATTCCACAATTGGAACTTAATGAGTCTTTCTTCCTGTTCTGTATATAGTGCTATGATGCACAGACGAAAATAAGATGAACAAGAGAAGATAACAGCACATCCAGTTAGAAAATACTTCGAGCTACAGACAAAGAGATTCCAAAGATGTGTTCACACAATTCCTGCATCCTCTCTAGCTTGGCGCTAAGAACAGAATATTATTACTGTTTTCTTCTTAGACATTGATGCTTTTTATGTTTGTTCATTAGACAGAGCAACTTGTGCACTATTCCGACTCAACAGTGAACACATTAAAGTCAGTGGAGTAGTCAGTGGAATAAAGTCAGAAAAGTCACTGGGGTTGGGGAGATACATTGCCCCTATTATTCCAGAGTGGCAGTTTTCCACCATCTCCACTAGGGGGGACAGCTCTTATGTGGCCCACATGTGGGGCATGTGGCAAAACACTGCAAAAATTGGCCCTTCCACCTGCCCTCATTTCTGTACAGCTGTTTCTGGACAGGATCACGAATGCTTGGGGAGAGGGGACAGCACAGGCGGGGTGTGTGTGTGACAAAATGAGGTGGGAAAGGTTGTCACTGCATCCCCCTGCCCAGCTATGCTACTGATTAAAGTGGATTAAAGTATAAACACATCACCAACATAAGTGCCACTCAAGGTTGATGTACCATAACTAAAGACTGATCTTTAAGCTAGATTCTCCAACTTATAATGGTTTTAGAAATACACAATAGTCAAATCAGTGGGTATCATCTGGTCAAATGAGTCAGTAGTGATTGGTTACTTTACAATAGAAGACTGGTTGATGAAGACTGTTGTATCTCAAAACAAAACTGTGTGTTGCATAGCAGTACAAATATTGAGGAGTTCATGAGATGTCACTGAGAGCGCAATCCTAACCTGGGGTAGGCCAGCCCAGTTAAGTCAGCAAAGTTTGGCTGGCACAAGGGCCACCATAAAGGGCATTTGGACCATTCTCGGAGACAGGGAGGATGGCGCACATCTATGTGCTGGCCTCTATGTCACAGAGAATGGTCCAAACGTATTTTATGGTGTCCCTTGTGCTGGCTAAACTTTGCTGGCCTAACTGCACCAGCCTAACTACAGGTTAGGATTGCGCCCTGAAACATCTCGCATTGGTAGCTAAGAGAAAAAAATAACAGCATAATACCAATGAGGAAAAAAATTCAGAGACCAACAGTTAGGTTTAAGCAGTCCAAAAAATTTTGTTCAAACCCTGCGATTTCATTTCCATTTGAGTTACCAGCATGGTTAGGTTTCAATTGGTTTCTTTAACAATTGAAGATTGTGAGGCAACAAGTGCTACTGTAATTCAGCCTTCATTAGTTTCTGTGGGTGGCCACAGAGCAGTAACCTTAACAAATGTACTCAGATATGAACATACAAAGACACTGACGCAAGGAAAGAAGGGCGGGGGGGGGGGGGAGAGAGAGATTGGAAAACACCTCAAGACTCATTCTATTAAAATAAAAGGTATTTGTCCTCAGTTAAAGACTGATCCTAAACTGGAGCTAGGCCGGCATAAACTAAGCCAGCAAAGTTTGGCCAGCACAAGGGCCACCATAAAGCGTGTTTGGACTACTCTTGGAGTCAGGGAGGATGGCTCACGTCTGTGTACTGGCCTCTCTGACTCCGAGAGTGGACCAAACATACTTTACGGTGTCCCTTGTGCTGGCCAAACTTTGCTAGCTTAGCTTATGCCAGCCTAACTCATTTTAGGATGGTGCCCTGAGACTGTAATCCTATCCACACTTACCTGGGAGTAAGCCCCGTTGACTATAGTGGGACTTAGGTCTGAGTAGACATGCATAGGATTGGGTAGTTAGACATTTTAAATGGCTTCCATTCGTGGCAGTTTCCATTTGGGGAAAACTGTGTACAGAGACAGAGTCTGTCATCCAACTATTTAAATGTCTTTTAATTAAGCAAGGACTGTCAAACGAAGCCACACAGACCTCAGTACTATTTTCACATGAGACCTTCAGATTAAAACCAGCGGCACAGCTAAGTCATCTGGCACCCGGAGGGGCAAAATGTTTTAACATCTTGAGTCCGCCGTCAGGTGTGTGGGTTGGCACCACCTCGAGGTGTTGTACCCAGGGTAATAGCTTTAGCTATGCCACTCCATTAGACTTTTGGTTAATGGATTTGCAGATCACTCCAGGCTTGTAGAAACGAAATGTACTTCTAGCCTTTGTACAGAAGCAATCCTTCCATTCTACTATTGGCAGCTTTTTCCTTTGCCAATCCTTGCATATTTCAGTCAGTGTGTCTTGGAGCTTTAAGAAAACTTTACCAAGGTAATGGGGATGAATAACATTATCTGCCCCCCAGTGTACAGTGCTATTTGTTAAGCTGAAACAAAAAGAAAGACGCTGATGGAGGCTATCGGAGGGAAGGTGGAAGTATGAAACACAAACATTTCAGCTTACATAGAAGAGTCAAGTTTTTCACTAGGTGAAAGTTCATCTCATGTAAACTTCTTTTGACAGAATTTGAGATTGTAAGTTATTGCTAAAGGGATTGTTAGTAGAAATGGGAACAGTTTGAAGAGTTTTCTACCCTTACTTGAAATTCTATTCGTCTCCCAATCTTTATTTCTAGAAGTGAACTGGGTCACATATTCCATCTCATAGCTCCGTTGTGAACACACACTGCATTCTAAAATATATTCCACATGCAATTCAGGGAACTCTTCCAAACTTCTCCTTCCCCTCATTATTTCTTACCTAGAAACTGACCTGCAACTGTTCTGGCTCCAGCTTATGTTGTTCTCAACTTGTTCGTTGCTTTGATGTCCATTTCTTTTTTATAGTAGTGTCTCTTATTTGAAAGAAACATAATCAGAATGGTAGAAGCTGGCACTGAATTTTAGGCCAAGAATCTGCGGCCCAATCCGAGTACTCGTTGCTGCCACCAAAGCTACTGTTGTGGTCATCATGTGGCCATCCTAAATGGTTTGTGGTGGTGGGGTGAAGATGACCCCCTGCTTGAGGTGAATGGGACAGGGGCGTATCTAGACAAAATTGCGCCTGTGGCACACAATGAAATTGCGCCCCCCCCCGCACGCAATGTCATGACATCATGATGTCGTGACGTCATGACGTTGCGGGGTGTGGCTTCTGCTGCCATGTGTCTGCAGAGCCAACACACACACACACACACACACACACACACACACACACACACACACAGAGAGAGAGAGAGAGAGAGAGAGAGAGAGAGAGACCCAGCCAGGGAAATGCAGCCAGCTCTGCTGGCCGCCCAGTCCCACTTTACCTCTTGAAATCCTGCATGAGGCGCCTCCGGGCCATCATGGACATGGCGGGCTCACAGTTATAAATAAATAACTCATATACCGGGCGGCCCAGGGGAAGGGGAGGGAGGCAAGGCGTCAGGGCAAAAGCACCGGCTGGGTGGTGAGTGAGGCGCTGAGGAGGCGGCAGTGGTGGCTCCCTGAGCGATGGCGGCCTCTACCACTCCGAGTGGTCCACTCGCGCCTCAGAGGAGGGGGGAGACAGGAGGAGGCGGCGCCAACCACATAATTGAGGGCGACAGGGCGCCTTAAAGTGGCCTTAAAGTGCCAGCACTGTGGCAGCCAGGAAAAGCCGGCAACTTTAAGGCCACTTTAAGGCGCCCCCGCGGTTTGCAGAGCTGGGGGGCACGGTGGCGCCTTCCTTCTACGGGGCTGCTGCTCAGGCACTTTAAGTACTCGAGCGGCAGGCTGGGAGGGGAGACGCCAGCACGCCTCCCGGCTCGGGGCATGAGAGGTCTCAAATTTGCAGGCGGGGGCGGGGTGCCATGCCAACGGCGCCCCCACCTTATGGAGCCCCAGGGCTCGTGCCCCCTGCTGCCATACCCTAGTTACGCCTCTGGAATGGGATGGGGTGGGCTAGAACGGGGTAGGCCTGTGACTCCTTCACTTTTTTGAAAAATACCACAAATATGCACACACATGCACACACATGCACAGAGAACACCTCAGGGGGCCAGCACAAAAGGTAAGGGGGCTGAACAAGCATGGGTTGGGAGCCTAGAAAATGCTTCTCTTCTCAATTTTCTGTTTTTCCTCATAAATTGGTGGTTCGCAACACTTAGGAACCTGTGGAGCTCTGAGGTAAAAAATGGAATCATTGTGGACTACCTGCAGACTACCTGCAGACTACTTGTGGACTACCCACCTGGAACAGGAGAGCACCTCCAGCAGGTGCTGCTTGAGCCTCTGCTTGAAGAGCACCAGTGAGGAAGAATCTACAACCTCCCTCAGCAACGTGTTCCATGTTGGAACATGGAACTGAACCGTGTAAGGGTCGAACTGCCCTTGCTATCAAGAATTTCATTAAGTAGAGGGAGGAACGTTTGGCAAGCCTCCTCAGATTCTGAGAGGTCTTGGGCTGCCCCTTTACAAGCTAATAAAGGAGGTGATGGATCCTGAAGCAGTAGAAAGGGCAGCACCATTTCACTCCAGGTGACAAATCTATTTTATTAACATTCCCCGGCCTGAAAACCTCACCCAAAATAGACGCTGGGCTTTGAATAACCTGAGCTATTTTTGGAGTTCAGAGGAACATTGTTTGCTTTTTTTGTTTTTAATCTAGTGCCAAGCCTGACTGGGGAGTTCACTCTATCACTAAAGCATAATGTAAACTCTTCATCAGAAGCAGCATTTAGAAGGCATAACACAACCATTGCCTCTGATGAAGAACTGCATTATTCTCAAAACACATCAGGCATGCAAAAGTGGTGATATTCATCAATAAATGGAGGAGGGGTTGCCCTTGCTGAGGTTTACCTCATAAGAACATAAGAAGATCCCCACTGGATCAGGCCAAACGCCCATCTAGTCCAGCTTCCTACATCTCGCAGCGGCCCACCAGATGCCTCAGGGAGCACACAAGACAACTAGATACATGCATTTTGTTGCCACTTCCCTGCATCTGGCACTCCAAGGTAGCCTACCTCTAAAGTACAGAGGTTGCACTAACCATCATGGCCTGTAGGCTGCGATGGACCTTTCCTCCAGAAATCTGTCCAGTCCCCTTTTGAAGGCATCTAAGCCAGATGCCATCACCACCTCCTGTGGCAAGGAGTTCCACAGATTAATTACCGTAGGGTAAAAAAAGTATTTCCTTTTATCTGTTCTCACTCTCCCAAAATTCAATTTTAGTGGATGTCCCCAGCCAAACTTTGCTGGCCTAACTGTGCCAGCCTAACTCCAGGTTAGGACTGTACCCTCAGTCTTGTTGTTGGTGTAGCTTGCTATCCCATACCAAAGCAAACTCAAGTTCAAAGCGATATGAGTCTTCAGTGCAACTAATCCCATTGCACCTTCAAACCCCAACAGAAAGTTGCATTGAAACTCACTGACCTTGAAACTTTAGGGACCAGAATTCAAGCTGAAGATCATGGCGGGTGAATAAAGGTAAGGAAAAAAGAAATGGATTAAGCAAGATTCCTGTACAAAAGTGGTTAGAGTATATGATGTTCTTACAGAGTGAAATCTTGGTTATCCCACTTGATGGAATGGGTCCCACATGGATGTTAGGAAGGTTTTATTATCTTTGGTGTGATAATAAGTGGATTTGAGAATAGCTTTCACTATCCAAAAGCATAGATTTAGAATTTCCAGAATGTCTTAAGAGACTCACAACTACCTACAGCTGCAAGGTGAATTGGGCCAACTGTACAAAAATATAGTTGTGCAACTTCAGACTGGAACATTAATAGAAACAAGATGGATGTTTTGCTTTTGTCCATAACAAGAATACATTCTTATAATTTCAACAGCAGATTAACATTGTGAGTATTATCATATGCCAACTCAAGTCCAAGGGAGAGATAATGTAACACAGTTCCCTGTCAAACACAGCCATATCTCCCGGCTTCAGCAATTCCCCTGTAATTTGAAATAACTTGTAAAGGGGGTAGCAAAATTACACCATTTGCAGAATAATCAAAATCTTATTTCTTTGATACTGTGGTTTGAAAAAAGCACACTAACTTGGAAGTAATTTTCGCTGAATGAAATGTGTTTAAAAGCGAGAGCTTATTTCTCATGGGTTTTTTTTGTTTTTTAAAAGAAAGCTCTCAGCTAGAGAGATAAAAGAGAAAAATGAGCTGTGGCTCATGAATGGGAGAGAGAGAGAGAGAGAGAGAGAGAGAGAGAGAGAGAGAGAGAGAGAGAGAGAGAGAGAGAGAGAGAGAAGGGAGGAAGTGTCCTGTTCCCACTGATGATATCATCCCAAGATGATAATGGAATTTCTTGATATCTTGCCCAACCCAAGATGGCAGGGCTCAAGAGAGCTAGGAAGATGGCTGCCACTGCCTTGGATCATACAAGACCTCACATAATCCAAAATGGCAGTACCCAGGAAAGCCACGAAGGCCGCCAGGGGCATCCCATGGCACTCCCATGAATTCACTGCTGTGCTCTTAAGTCCATGCACCTACATAAGGAAGCTTTCTGGGTAGGAGCACAAGAGCCAAAGGCTGCTGTCCTGAGAGTAAGCCCTATTGAACATAACGGGACTGACTTCTGAGTAGACTTCTAGGCTTGTACTGTAAAACTCTTACAATTTTAAGTACAAAACTGTAGCGTAGCTAGAGAGGGCAAAACTGTAAGTATTGGAGTTTTTTGGGGTTTTTTTTTAAAAAGGTGCCTACCCCAAATCTAGATATTGATACAAAGGAGACAACAAAAGAATGGCACTGGGGTAAATGGAAGAATTGTTTGAGTTTCACATACTGTTCTCCTGGGGCCAAAACACACATTATTGAGAATATATAATTTACGGTCCTTTGTTTTCTGTTGTTGTTTTTAAAATAATGTGCAGGGGGGAGCTAGTGCAAAACTGTCACAAGGAATTAGGAGGCTTAGGGATCAATCCAATGTTCCAATGTCGATGGAGCCCCAGATAAGGGAACAAACATTCCCTTACCATGATTGCCCCATCACCACAGGGTGATGCACAAGATGCAGTGCACACAGTGGTGTAGAGGGCAGGGGGCGTACCTAGAGGGCAAGGGGCGCAGCGCCCCAGGTGCCATCCTCGGGGTGGTGGTGTCACCATTGAACCCCAAATCTTGAAAATTGCAAGTTTATGGAATACTACCATCATGCTGTATACTGTTAGATGCAGAATTCAATAGAAAAAAAACCAGAGTGTAATGTCTCTGGTTATGGCCAAAAAAAACCTGAAACCGAAGATAAAACTTCTTTTGCAAAAATTGCTGTTTTTAAAATCATGGTTGTAAGGAATAATACCATCATGCTGTATACTGTTGGATGTGGAATTTCACCAGGAATTCAGTGGAAAACCCCGACATGTAATATTTTTATTCTAGCAAACGTTATGGCCAAAAAACAAAACCCAAAATACAAGTGTCTTATGCAAGGGTGTCAAACATATAGTCTGTAGGCCTGCATGATGAGTCCAGATTTTGTCGGGGGTGTGTGACAAAAATTTATGGGCCTCAGGTGCAAAATGACCTAGCTCTGCCCATGCCACTGGCATGGGTTTATCAGCACCAGATGTTCTTTGTTCACATCATAGTTCTTGCCCTAATTGTGCTCCTTTCCCATGCAATGAAGGCTGGTTTTTTCCCCTGGTCTTTATTGGGCGGAAAAAAAAAAAAGCAGTTCCACTGAAAATCATTTCTAAATCTACTTTGTTATAATCTACTATACTACTATACCTGTTGGTGGCAATTCTGCTGGCCCATCTGGTAAGAATTTTGATGATGGTAAGCATTCCTTTGTAAACACAATGTCATCAAGGGCTATATATCTTCTGAGGGCTTTTCCAACACGTCCTTCGAAAGTGATCCTGAAGTCCTCTTCTGCATTCAGTGGCAACACTTTTCTTTTCCAGAAATTTCCCTGATCTCCAGACAGGCTGAATAGCACTTTTGGGGAATTTGATACAGTTACTTGATAGACGGAAAGTGATCCAATTTTGACTCCATACATGTGGTAATAAAATATTATCTGAAAATAAGAAGAGTGGGACAGTGCTGTTAAGGCTTGAGCTATTTCATGGTGAAACCTAGCTTTAATTTCATTTGAGGAACTTCAACATCAAAATTATTGGATGAGTAAATGACCTCAGGGAAACAACCCCCAAGAGATTAAATTCAGTAAAGGTAAAGGTTTCCCCACAACTGAATGATCTAGTGACCGACTGTAGGGGGCGGTGCTCATCTCCGTTTCTAAGGCGAAGAACTGGTTTTTGCTCAAGGACAAGGTTCCGTGGTCATGTGGCCAGCATGAATATATGCCAAGGCGCAAGAAACGCCTTTACCTTCTCACCAAAATGGTACCTATTTATCTACTTGCATTTTTATGTGCTTTCAAACTGCTAGGTTGGCAGGAGCTGGGACAAGTGACAGGAGCTCACTCCAAGATCGTGTGGTCTTGAACCTTCTGGTCAGCAAGCTCAGCAGCAGTGGTTTAACCCGCAGCACCACCACATTCCACTTAAGTTCAGTGGCCCTCCCCATACAAACTCTGTGATATTTGAGAAAAATGGGGCATAAGATCTAGAGTTTACTATTTATTTTTTTTAAGGCAATTGCAGGTTGAAAGCATTTGTGTGCATGTGTAACTCTACCATTGCTTTGTGTAACCCTTTGACTATTTAAGGACGGGAGTTAGGCTGGCACAGTTAGGCCAGCAAAGTTTGGCCAGCACAAGAGACACCGTAAAGTGCAGTTGGAGCACTTGGAGTCAAGGAGGGTGGCACACGTTTGTGCTGGCCTCTGTGACACTGAGAGTAGTCCAAACATATTTTATGGTGTCCCTTATGCCAGCCAAACTTTGCTGGCCTAACTGTGCCAGCCTAACTCCAGGTTAGGATTGCGCCCTAAATAAGATAAAGTGGGATAAAAAAATTAAAGGTAAATAAATATTTATTAATAAATTAAAGAAAAAAAATCTGCATCAAGAGGTTCCTAAAGGTATCAGGACATCTTGAGTCAGGCTACAGCAAAGAACAGGATGGCTTAATGAAAATCCAAGAAAAATAATGCAGCAATAAATGGAAATGACAAATCCCCTAAAACCCTGATGGAGCTATGAAGAAAATGTCTCATTTCTGAGTAAGTGTGTGTGTGTGTGTGTGTGTGTGTGTGTGTGTGTGTGTGTGTGTG